>CDFC01062008.1:0-13442 GCA_000826385.1 Acanthamoeba rhysodes | reverse complement strand
GTGTGTGTGTGTGTGTGTGTGTGTGTGTGTGTGTGTGTGTGTGTGTGTGTGTGTGTTTTGACAACACGACAGGAGAGGAACCTTTGGCGTCGAACCCGTGGGAAGTTCCAATGAAGGTGATGCCCAACACCGGCGGCTCGAATGGCTCCAACACGGGGGTGGCCGCGTCGTCCGCCTTGTCAACACCGCTGCCGCCGCCGTCCGTGCTGATCCGGTCGCTCGCGTTGGTCTCCATCATGCCGCCCAGCACGCCGTCCTACCATCCACAATTATAATTTGTGTGCAGTGTGTGCGGTGTGTGCGGTGTGATACATACCTCATAGACCCGAAGTAGATGGTTCCGCTGCACGACGCGGATCTGCACGGTCTTGGCCTCGCTGCTGTCTTGGCCTTCGTACTTGTAGGTGAAGTCGACTTCGCCGTTCTCATCGAACACCTTGAAGTCGGCAAAGTGGCTGAGCGGTGGCTGTTTTCCGCTCTTGTCTGCGCTCACGTGATCGAGTGAGGTCCACACCCAACCACTCACAATATCAGCAAAAAATGAGCCGTTGATACCCTTGTAGGCGAGGAAACCACGCTCGGCCGTGAAGTCGACCTTGTAGCCCTCCGCCTTCTTGGTCTCTCCGATTTCGTCGTCCTGAAGACAAAACGTTGTCATTATCAAACTAATCATAAATCAAAATATGTGTAAATATATTGAGCACGATAAGATAGCGAGAAGCCTGGAAAGCGCGTTGGCGTACGATGTAAAGGTGGTGTTCCTCGGGGCCAAACACAGACTCCTGGAAGGACACTCTGACCTTTTCCAACTGGTCCTTGGTACCAATCATGATCACTGCCATAAGCATCACGCAGCCCATTCATTGAGATTATCATCACGCACCCACCACCGCACACGCACCACCATAGCACTCACGTCATGCGGAACGCACCTCGAAGGTCAGGATTCTGGAAGGCCTTCTTGATGAAGAAGTTGAAGTAGATAGGGAACTCGACTTCTCCAAAATTGACGGCGCCCATGAACAATCGGGGAGGCAACACGTAGATGTGCGGCACGGGCTGGCCCTGCGTCACGGGAACGGCAAGTGGACAATGATGAGCACGCATTATGTGTGCCTACTCTACTCCAGCACACAACACCGCACACGCACACGCACACGCACACTCATGCAACGACGAGGTTAGGTACCTTGCTCATGTAGGTCTTGATGGTTTCGGGCGGGATGCCCACCTGCAGCAGACCAAAAGAGCCGTTGTACAAGTACACGCCTGCCACCCGGGAGAGAAAGGGTGAGCTCCAGTGTGAGCGCGCGTCCAGGCGATGACCCCGAACCTTTCTCCTCCGAGTTGTGGAAGAGCCCGCTCAAGTAAGGCTTATCCTCGCCCAGTAGTTGATAGCCCTACACCACACGACACATCGCACATACACGTCAGCACAGTCGCTGTGGGCGTGAGTAAGACTGAACGTGCCTGGCTCTGGTCGGACTTGCTGGCCAGGTACTGCAGCGCGCGGGCCAGGAGCTCCTGACCTCCGGCGGACTCGCCCTGAAGGCTGCGCAGACCGGCGAAGAAGTCGTTGGTGACCTGCACGCACCGCCGCACCGTGGCGTAGAGCGTGGGCAGGGTCGTGACCGACGCCAGCTGAACCACTTCGGCAAAGTCCTGCACCAGACCGTCCATGCTCTTCTCACCGCCCGCCGCCGCCGCCGCAGGCGAGGGTGGTGCGATGGCCAGCGAGGCCGGGTCGGCGTGCCGCGCGAAGATGGCAGCGACGCGGTCGGTCACGCCCGCATCGTCGAGCACGAGCGATATCTTGGACGACAGAGCGAAGACCTCCACGAACAGGCCGGCCAGCGGGCGCACCTTCCCTGCGGCGACGGCTCCAGCGGTCGTGGTCGTGGTTCCGCTCTGGTTGACGTCAAGCGCGAGCTGGCGCAGGGAGCCAAGAAGCGCCGGCCAGTCCAGACCGCCGTGGTGCCGCGTCAAGAGCTGGCCCACCTCCTCCGCGGCACTGCGAACAAAAATTAAAATAAATTATAATTAAATTATTCATCAAAAATATTAATGTTAGAAAACTCAAGTAAAATAAAAACTAGTGGAGGTGAGGTTCCATGTTCTGGATAATATTATTGACCAGGGTACCTTGCTAGGTGCTCCATTTGTTGTGTGCGGTGCGTTATGTGGTCTGTGTGAAGTGAAAGGAACACTGGCAAAAATTAAGGAAGGGGAGTTCCCGGAATAAACGGAAAATATTTCGCGAATGGACGAATTCTGGCCGGCAAAATCGGCCGAGGAGAAAAGGACCACTTTCTTTTCCGCCTCTTCGCGAAAGAAATGCAAGTTATTTCGGCTGGGCGAGGGGACGGCACGAAAAGAACGGCGTTTCTTTCGCGGCCGCCGATCCATCCGGCCTCCCACACGGGCCGCCGAAAGAAAGGCTGGAAAAAACGCTCAGGGGGTCCGGATGGATCGGCGGCCGCGAAAGAAACGCTGGGAAAAACGCTTTGGGGAAGGAAGAGACCAAGGAGAAGAGCAACGGGTGGGTTTATGCGTGTGTACAAGTGAACATGTGTTGAGTTGGCCCCGTGGTTGGTGCGGTGAACGTTCAACCGCACGGCGGTTGCTGTGTTGTGTGTCGTGTCGTGGGTAATGTGTCGTGCGTGGGTCGTGGGTCGTGTGCGCGTGCAGAGAAAGAGTCAATAAAGTGATCAACAAAGTAATCAAGCGTAAAGGTGAGCATACCTAGGGGGTGAGTCCGCTGCGCCTTAGTCGGCCTCAGCAAGCTCATACCCCACCCACAGGGTCTTGGTGTCGACGTCGGCCAGGAGCTTCCGCAGCTTGCGCCTGCCGAAGTTCACGCGAACACCATTCGGGTGTGTCGTCACGTCTGGCGTCCCCACAGCAGCTGCGATCGCTGAGCATAGCATCCTGGGAGCTGGGTTCGGCACCCAGCTGGGCATGTCGTTGATGTGCCAGACTCCGGCTGTCGGAGTCTTGATGATCTGCACGGTGGCCCGCTTGTGGCGCGACTTGGCGAGCCGACTCGAGCTGAAATCTGCTGCCCAGGCCCTCTCGTCTGTAGCAAAGGAAAAGAAGTGTCAGACAAGAGTTCAGCTCAGCTGCGCGTGGAGGAAGGAAGAGAAGCACACACACCTTCATCTTGGCTCATGCCGCTGTCGTCGTCTTCCGCACTGCTGTCCTTGTCCTTGTCGTAGTCGTCGTCATCTTGGACGCTTCGCACACTTGATTTCTTCAGCTTCTTGGCGGGTGGGGCACGGGTACCACCATCAGATTCCTCCTCCTCCTCCTCCGAGTGGTCTTCTCCTACTGCCGTGGTTCGCTTGGCAGAATCGCGTCCCTTCCCCTTCGTGCGACTACCGTTGCTGATCTTCTTGCCAGCCGTTGCTTTGCCCTTACCCTTTCTCGCGGACTTGCTGTCCTTCAACCTCCTCCCCTCCTTCTTCTTCTTGTTGGCTTCGATGTTGGCGGTGCTGACCATCTCGGCCCTGGCCAGGAGCTCGCGTGTTGCGTCAACCTGCGACTGCACCACAACAGAGAAAGCAAATCAGGGCATGATCACCACCGCAACAAGGAGGCAATACCTTCTCACCCCCACGGGCAAAGATCTTAGGGGTGCCAGGGGAAAGGTCGCCCTGAAGAGTAAAGTCTGTGAGCCACATGCACAACACACACACACACACACACACACACACACATTGAGGGTTAGCGGGTGCACGTACAAGCTCTGACTGCACCGTTGTTGGGGTTGGTGCGGCTGCAATTGGTTTTGTTGCTATTGATTCTGCTGCCATCAGTTTCGCCGCTTGAGTCTTAGCAGATTCCCTCGCCAGCCACTCAAGATGCTCCTCAGGAGGGCTTTCCGACAGCTCGCTCACCTTGATCTCAGCATGCTTCTTCCCCTCAAGCCGTTTCTGCTCCAAATGCTGATGTCTTGGTAAGCACCTTCAATAACAACAGAAGCAAAGCAAGAAGACATGTGGACATACCCAATTCTTGGTGCCAATGACAAAGGTGAGCGGCCAACAATCCTTCTTCCGAACCTTGTCTGACATGCAGTGGCGCAGCTCCTGCGCCCAGTGGCTCATGGCCTCCATCGAATGGACTTGCTTCATGTCATTCTCTGTCACCCCAGGGTCGTCGTAGATCCTCTCACCAAGCACATGCATTGCATCCCAAACAATCATGTACCGTAGCTTCTTCTCTGCAAAAGAAGTTGTGTCAGTGAACATACTCAAACAAATCATGCAAGCAAACACTCACCTTTATAGAGCTTCGATTTGAAGGACTCTACAGTGATGGCCTCGTTGTCTCTCAGCTGCTCAAAAAGCAGCATGATCGAGCGCTCAAGCTCCTCCATCAAGGCCTTCCTCTCCTGGCGGACCTACAGATGCTCAAGTGAGTGTGTGTGTGTGCGTGCGTGTGTGCGTGTGTGTGTGTGTGCGCGCACGCACGCGTGTGCGCTGTGCGTTGTGTGTGTTGTGTGCATGTCAAGTTGTTGTTTGTTGTAGCTTGTTGGTAAACTTGGCATCAATCCACGCCTCAGCAGCTGGGCTCAGTAGACCGACACCATGCCGGACTGCGCACGCCGCCCTGAGCTTATCGCGAAGAAGCTTGCTGTGGTCGGCAGAGAGGATGTAGTAACCACGCTCGTAGTAATCGTACGACACAACAAGTGCGCCAAGGCTTTTCACAGCCTTCTTGCCCGCACGCCCTTGGATGTGGTAGATCTGGTCGATTTTGTGTTCGATGATCCCCGTCCTTGTGGAAAGCTCCTGATTTGACCTGACAAGGCCGCCAACAAGGGTGATTAAGCTGTCGAGCTTCTTCTCCAATGTTGATTGTGCCCCTATTCAATAGATAATTGATTCCATTAATCAATGAATTGGCAAAAACAGATCAAAGAACAACACAAAGCACAATATTCTTGAACATACCAAGGGGCAAGCTTGATCCAGAGGACAGCTCAGGGCCTGACATGGATGTGGTGTAGATGCTCTACGTTTTTGCTCTACGTTTTTCTTTGATTGACCACGGCAACTTTGTCAGGAAAAAACCAGGCTTGCTGAACGAAGCCACCCTCGATTTCACCCAACCAAGCTGATGAGGGCATCATGCCACAATGCCCTCAATGCAAACGTTCTTACTGCAAGTGGTCTACTCATGTGCTTGGTGCTGTACATCGTGCCGCCATCTTGCGGGAAGGTACACATGCTTCTTATAATGTTTGAAATGTTTCTATCATCTTCACATCAATCCTTTAATTGAACCCATTTGCAGGGGCAATCGCTCAAGAACAGGCTATTCCACTTCAAAGTGATCTTGGCGGTGTCGATCTTGGCGGCAGTGTCAATCTCAGCGGTGGTGTTGATCTTGGTGGCGGTGTCGATCTCGGTGGTGGTGTTGATCTTGGTGGCGGTGTCGATCTTGGCGGCGGTGTCGATCTTGGTGGCGGTGTCAATCTTGGTGGCAGTGTTGATCTTGGTGGTGGTGTCAATCTTGGCGGTGGTGTCAATCTCAGCAGCAAGCGCCAGTGGGAAGAAGAGCAAGACAACCACCAGCACAAGCAGCAACGAGAAGATGAAGAAGAAGAAGAAGAAGAAGAAGAAGAAGAAGAGGAAGAAGAAGAATGGGAATATGAGGAAGGAGGGCTGATTGATGAAATGGAGCTGGCGAGGGATGGGCAAGAGGAAGTTCGAACAGCAGATGGTGAAGAGGAGAACGCTGATGAGGGTGCAGAGGTCAATGTTATCCCCCCCACCAATGTTGAACATCTTCTAGCTCACCTCATGATTGGAGACCCATCACTCAGTGATACTCAGGATGATGCTCCCCTGGCAATGGAAGCTGAGCTCAAGCTTCACAAGGTTGAAGTGGTACATCCAAAACTGCAGCAGTCAATGTTTGATCACTTTGCGCTTCTCATTACCATTGCTCCAGGGTGCACAGGGACTGCGGCGAAGGAGCAAGGCCTCCAAAGTGCACAACAAAGGGAACAAAGGCCTCTACAAGCTCCAGCAACAATGGGATCTTCCTGGCGGCTGCATGCGAGCAATGCTGGACTTTCTTCGTGAGGATGTTGGTGTGAAGAATCTTGCACCAAGCGTCCATGTGTTGCACCAAGTCAGCAAGGTAACTGCACCCCTCAGTGTGTGTGTGTGTGTGTGTGTGTGGGCGTTCAAAGGTGTGTGTACCTTTGAAGGCCATGGCGAGCAGTGTGCGTGTGTGTGCGTGCCTTTGAAGGCCATGGCGAGCAGTGTGCGTGCGTGCGTGTGTGCGTGCATGTGTGTGCGTGTGGGCTGGAGCTACAAATGCTGACTTGCACCTGTTTTGTTTGTAGACTGCATTTCCACCTCTTCCATTTCAGAAGGCTCAGGTTGGTAGCCGGCCACTCTACTTTGTCTCACCAATTGATGTCATCAAGATGCGGTACAAGTACAAGATCGACATCGAGGATGAGCACTGGAGCTATGTGCCCAGTGACACAATTGAGCACATGTGCAATTGTAAACGCTTTGAACAGTGCGAAAGGTAACGTTCCCACTCCCCAAGCTGTTCCTTGATCATTCCTCATTCTCCATAACCACTCATTCCCTAGGATCTTCGAGAAACGCATGCAGTTCTTGCAGCTCACACATGCTCGGTGTAAGATGATTCTCCCAACATTCTATGTTGATGCATTTAAGCACAGCCCCTCTCGGTACGCATGTTGTGCATCCATGTGATAGCTTGGGGTGGGCCACATGTGCGCCGCTAGGTCGCGGCTGCTATTGCGGGCGTGCGCAGCGCTCTGCCACTCACTGCACACCATCCCCATATTGACTTTGGCAGGGAAGCATCAGCAACCGGAATCTACATGAGCTTCGCCAACGCTCCCAAGGAGGAGGTGCTCTCTGCTGAGTCGAAATACCTCCTCGCCCTGGTGAACAAGGGGGACGACATCTTTGCGGCAGTCAGAAAGGTCATCACTGAGCCAATGCGACTCCTTGAGCGAGGCTTTACGGTATGTCATCCTTTCATTTGTGTTTGTTTTTCTTGAGCACGCTCCCACAAACAACCTAACCAGAAAAAGCACATAGGTAAAGTTCCGAGCGTTGGTCACCCCAGATGACAACGGTGAACGGACAGCAATTGGCAGTGCACACAGCATCCTTGGCGATCATCCATCGCAGGCTGAGTTTGCGAGTATGTTGCCTCAAAGCTAGCCTTTCCTGTTTGTTTTTGCTGACGTCGTGTTCTCTGTTCTTTGGAGGTGTGGTTGCAAATGGCTGGTGTTCTTGCCGTTACTGTTACAAGCCTTCTGTCCTCAACCACGTCACCGATTGGTCGCAGCCATTTCATGGTCTTGTCGTCACCAAGCCGCCACCTCGGGAGAACTTTGGCGCGGTTGTTCAACAGCACGTCGAGCTACTCGAGGCGCAGCAGGACGGTGCGCGCGGCGAGAAGGGCCCGGCAAGGGAAGCGCTCACGGCGAGAGGGTGGTCCCAGAAGGTGAGCCCTTTCTGGGAACTCCTCTGGATGCGGCCGTCCTTCTATTCCTGCTTTGGGATCTGCCTCTTACACAACCAGTTCCTCGGTCTTGTCAAGGTACGCCTCACCGTTCATCACTCTTCGTTCTTCTGTCATCGCTCTTCATTCTGCGTTCCTCATCATTCATCGCTCTTCATGTTCCTCATCGTTCACGGCCTAACCATGTGTTTGGCAGCGTCACCTTCGGTACACATGTACCAAGAACAACATCGAGGCGGAGGTGAACGCAAAGTTCAAGCAATTTCAAGATTTCCCGGGTCGGCATGGCTTCTCAAGTCGTGCGCAGATTGTCCGCCGTGACCAATCGGTTCTCCCCTTTTCTTCGTTTTTTTGACAACCCCCCAATTGAGCTGACACTTCTATACACACGCACATGCACACGCGCGCGCGCGCACGCACGCACGCACACACACACACACACACACCAGAACAACGTTACTGTCGCAGGATTCACAGGCGGGGAGATGGACTCCTTCCAGGTCGCTGAGCTGCTCTTCGCTGAGCTGCTCACCGACCCAGAGGAGGTCTACTGCTGGACCCTTCATGTCGACCTCGTTCGGCTGCTGGAAAGTGACTCCTTCACGCCCAGCCAGCGCAACACTCTCCGTGCCAAGACGATCGAGTGGAAGGCCCGCATGGTGAAGCTCTACGGCAAGGTTCAGGTCCAGGGCGTGCCACTCAGCTTCGCGTTCCCCAACTTCGAGCTGGTGGAGCACTGGGCGGACCAGATCGAGTTCCTCGGTCCGCCCTGGTTCCAAGATACGAAGCTGTGGGAGAGATGCCACCTGGCCGCGAAGAGGATCGTCAGGCGGAGCAACAGGAGGGACACGGAGCGCGACATTCTTGTCAAGGTTCTGTACCTCTTCAACGGTCGTGTTGTGTCGTGTGGTGGAATTCATTGAGGTTAACACGTCACCATCTCATCCACTTGTGCGTAGACGCAGGAGAGGAGTGCGATCTTTCATCAAGCGGCCTACAACCACCCAGCGCCAGGCCCCAGCGAGGAGGACCACCGTAACAGGCCCAAGTACGAGCTGACACGCTACAGCAAGCGAGACAGCCAGATCGCCGGCAACCCCAATCGCCGCCGCCTCCTTCTCTACGCCCTCGGCCGCGAGTACGGCAGCGACGAGGACATCGACGAAGCCGTCGACGCCAGTAGCATCGATGAGCTGCAGCTTGAGGTCGGTCGCCGCATGCTTGCACACGGAGATGTGGAGTTCAAGGACGTTCGTGTGCACGCGGCTGCCCGCTACTACGGGCACTTCCTGCGGCCGGGCCATGGTGTCGTTGTGCGTGTTCCCCAGCAACACGGTGAGGTACAACACATAGCCAGCAATGGATAATACACATTGGTCTGTCTGACAACTGATATCATTGCGTTCGTGGTGCTGTGCGTGCGTGCGTGCGTGCGTGCATGGTGATGCAGATGCAACTTACCTTCGTCGAGAACAATCATGCAGGCCCAGCGTCGCTGTTGCAACATGAGCAGGGTGCTGCGAGGCCCACACAGCGAGTGGCCATTGGCCAGATCAAGAGATTCCTCTCAATCATGGTCAACGGCATCACACGGCCGTGGATGGAGCTGGCTCTTGGTGAGCCCGGCGACAGCACATTCTTCGGCTACAAGCGGTTCTACTTCGGCGATACACGATTCTACGTGCCGCTCGGGTGGGGCGAGTGGACCATCGCCCAGCGGGTAAGCCTCGAACAGGACCCCACCGACCGACACTTCACCCTCTTCAACCACAGAGTGAAGTGGTACATCGGAGACCAGTGGCCAAGGAAGCGGCGCTGGAATGACGGGAACGACGAGGACTCTCATCTCGGCTCGACAGACAAGTCTGTGGAGGAGGACGAGATGGATATCGACGCGTTGCGAAGCGAGAATGCAGTGCTCAAGGCCCAGCTCAAAGAGTGCAAGCGGAAGTTAGAATTGCTCGAGAGGGGCATCACTGCAACAGAAGGAGCGGAAGACGAGGACGACAACGATGAGGAGGACGATGAGGAGGAGGAGGAGGAGGAGGACTAGTGGGCGGGCGGGCGAGCTACGTGTCAGCTGAGGTACATGAGCTCCTTCTCACCATGTAGCCCCCCTTGCAGACTTGATGACCTGCTCACTTGATGCAGTACGGTCAGGCCTACGTCACCCTCTCCCGCCACCTGCCTCGAACGCCTGCGGTACCCCCTCCTATGCGTGTGCGGTGTGCGTGCGTGCGTGCGTGCGCGTGCGGCCGGCAGGAGTACAATCGGTCGTCTCACCTGTGCCCCCAGGTTGCTGAGCTGCTGGCCCACCCGCGCATACTGCAGTTCTACTCGAGCCGACGACGCCGCCCGAGCTGGGGCCTCGGCGGTACGTGAGCCCCTTCACTTTGTGTGCGTGTGCGTGTGCGGTCTTGGGCTGACCTGGTGCAGTTGGCCGTGGTGCACGCCTAGCAATGGCGGCTGGGCGGGCGGCCGGGCGGGTGGGCGGGTGGGCGAGAGAAGGACTGGGACAGAACGCGGCCGACGAAAGAGACGGGGTAAACTTCTCTTCAGGCGAAATAAACACCATTTATTTCGAATATCCTACCGGCTGTTTTTTTCGCCAACAACGAAAATTGTTTGGTTTTTTTCGGCTGCGGGTGAGTCGAAACAGCCGCCTCTTTTTCCGCCAAACCCGAAATTTTCGCAAACAATTTCACCGGCTCACCGGCCTTAATTTTCGCCAGTGAAAAGGCACTCAAGGAAATTACATTTTGTTCGGTTTGGGGGAATGGACCAATAAAAGAACTTTGCAAGGAGGGGCAAAGCAAAGCTGATCACTGCTCTCTGGACTGCCCACAGCATAGCTGGGAAGCATGGTGCCAGGAGCCCACTAAGAAATAAGTCTAACCTGAGGTGAGGCACAGTGTGCTCACTGCCAGAGATTAAGCTGATAAGAACAGGTACTTCACATGATCTTAGCCACTGGGGCTGAGAAGGTGTCTTCTTCCTGCCACACTGTGAGTTTGATACCCTTCGCCCACACTGCTGCATGGTGTGCATGAAAAAGGCAGGCTTTGGCATTGAAAAAGCACACTACGTTTATGAACTTGATCAAAGCTGCAGACCAACATTGTGTGGTTTGCTCACCCACATGTTTGGGCTATGGCATCAATCAGTAGCGGACGTACGGCTCCTTGTCATTGACAACGCCAACGTGCTCATACGTTTCTGAGGTACAGGAGGGCAACAGAACAAAAGAGATTTAACAGTCAATGGTTGGGCTTTGGGCAGGTGGATGGGGTGTCATACCCTCGGCCGGCGGGATCTTGGCCAGGAAGTAGGACACCAGCGTTTGCTTGGCCTGTAGCTCCGGAGTAAAGGGAGGTCAGTCTCACGTGCCCTGGTTCGAGTAAGTGGTTCACCGGGTGGTGCGCCAGCGTAACGTACGGCGATGAAGATCACGACGTAGGAGAGGAAGCGAACGGCCGTGACGTACTGGAAGCACAGCGGGCTGTCGGTCCACAGGTCGAGGTCAAACCACCTGCGCGGTTACACACACCCGCATTAGGCATCCTGTGTGGCTGTAACGCACTTTTTCAGACCGGTACGTACTGGATGCAAGGCGCGTAGGCCTGGCCCTCGAAGATGGAGTAGAGCGGCGTCGTGTAGCTGAACCACGCCAGGCGGCCGATCAGGCCGAGCAGGTTGAACAGGCCGACGAACGAGTTCTGCGCTCACGGTGGGGTCACGTGAGTGTGGCCACGGGGTGGAGGATTGATGGCGGAGGATTGCGTACGACGATGAGGAAGTCCGGGTGGCGGGAAAGGCCAGCGAACACGCCGAACACGCCGGTGACACCCAGCTGGACGCCCCACTCCCAGGCCGGGGTGATGAAATAGGCCACGCTCGTCACCTAGAGCCGTCACCACACGCCCAAGCGTTAGAGCTTTTTCTTGAATGAAATTGTTATTACGAGTTTAATACTCCTGCGTTGTACCGTTTGGAAGAAGGCGCACAGGATGAGCGACCACCGCACGAGGAAGGCCAGGCGCTGTGAGCGGGAAGGAAATGCTTGGTGAGCCGCATGGCCCCCATGAAAAAATATAGGTACGAGACAACAAAAAACGAAGACGAAAAGGAACGAAGACGATGTTGGGGGGGGGGAGGGCGTACTTGTCCCTTCCAGTGGAGGAGAAGGGCAACGATGAGGAGAATGCCCAGGCAGGCAGTGCCTACAACGGGGATCATGCCTCGCCTGAAGTTCGTCACCATATCCCCAAAGTCAGAAGCCGCCTCGGAACTCATCTTGGCGGTGTGCTGTCGAGTCTGGTAAGTGTTCACTTCTGTGTAGCCTCGCCCAGACTGAAGCGACCACCTTTTGTCGCCTTGCTTGCGCCGGAGCGGGAAACTGCGCGCCTTGTTTCCAGTCCGGCTTCGCTGAACGCCAGCGAAAGCGTGACTGCAATGTTCAACAGAGCACTTGTCTTGGTGCATTTCTCTCGAACGATCGACCAACCAGGGCCACCCGCAGGTGTCAGTCCTTGCCGCTGAGCTTGCGTTCGACCTTCTCGACCTCGTGCTTGCCGGTCTCCTTGGCGGAGTGCAGGGCGTCGGCGACCTGGTGCTCGACCCGCACGAACACCGAGTAGCCGTGCCACGCCGAAGAACCGGCGCCCACCGCCGCCAGCACGCCGGCCGGGTACAGCTTGCGCGTCCGCGCGAATCGGCTCCCCATCACGCCCGCCAGCGTCAGCGACGTAGCTTTGTGTGCGTGTGCGTGTGCGGTCGTGTGCGTGTCGTGCGTGTTAGGAAAAGCCACATGTGAGAAGCCCACGTGTGTATGTGGTGTGTGTGTGGTGGTACCGAGGGCGATGGTGCGGCCAGAGGCGCTGGTGGCCGGGTCCTGGATGAGGTAACCGCCCACGCCGAACAGGGTGCCGAAGCCCAGACCTGCTAGCAAGCTGGGTGGACAGGACAGACGTGGTGGGGGCATGACGTTGATGCGCGAATGAGAGCTCAATCTAAAGCTGCACCGCGGGCGGGCGAAGAATCGAGAGAGAGAGAGATGAGAGAAAAACAAACCTGGGGATGGATTTGGTGGCAGTGAATCCACGGACGCCCATGAGTGCCACCACGGCACCCACGCCAAACGTGGGCAGCGCCTCTGACACCGCTGCCGCTCTCCTCGAATCCGCCTTGTTGGACATCTTTGTTCTCTATTTGCTCTTTTTGAACCAAAAAAAGAATAATGATATTAGTAAATGTATAAAAAATTGATTATTAATACAAATTTTATATCATTTATTTATACATATTGGAATTATAATATAAATGAATGAATCAATGTCAGGGCCGCTACCAGGTCTTCTCGTCGGAGAGCGGGAGGGTCATGAGGTGGAGCACGGCCTCGCGGGCCTGGAGGTCGCCGCGCAGGATGGCCGCCACGGCCTTGATGATGGGCAGGTCGAGCCCGTACTGCTCGGCCAGCTTGCACGCGGCCGGCGTCGTGGCCACGCCCTCGGCCACCTCCTCCATGCTCGCGAGGATGCTCTCGAGCGACTCGCCCGAGCCCAGGCGCTTGCCCACCGTGCGGTTGCGCGACAGGCTGCCGAAGCACGTCAGCATCAGATCGCCGATACCCGAGAGCCCTGTTGCGTGCGGTGTGGTTAGGCTGGGGGCGCGTGTTGTTGGATTTGTGGGCGAGACGAACCGGAGACGGTGTCGGGACGTGCGCCCATCTTGACTGCGAGCCGGGTCATTTCGGAGCAGCCCCGTGTGACGAGCGCCGCCAGAGTGTTGGTGCCCAGGCCCAGGCCCTCGGACATGCCCGCTGTTGCAATCCCCTCACTATGAGTCGACGTATAACATAAGCCCGCAGAGGAGGGAAGCGCACCAGCAATGGCGAACACGTTCTTCAGAGCGCCGCC
>CDFC01061957.1:0-10998 GCA_000826385.1 Acanthamoeba rhysodes | reverse complement strand
GTGTGTGTGTGTGTGTGTGTGTGTGTGTGTGTGTGTGTGTGTGTGTGTGTGTGTGTGTTGCTCTATGAGCGTCTTGCGTCTTTGTGCCGCACACAGTGTGCACCAACACGTACCTCCAGGGCTCAGCAGATCCGCCTCGACTTGCATCGTCACATCGTTGCTCCCCCACTCTGCAACACCCAATCGCATGTGTAAGCACCCTCAGCATGGGAAGCGAGGTCCCCCCCCGGGGGGGGGAACACGTGCTCGCGATGACGGTGGGCGCGATGTGTTCGGCGATGTTCGAGAGCGTGGAGAAGCTGGGCAGCCCGGCCACGATCACACCCGCGTAGGCCGGCCGTCGCAGATGGTCGACCATGTCATGCAGCCTGACCCAACACATCGGTCATTGTTGCGTGTTGCGTGTTGCGTGTTGCGTGTTGCGTGTTGCGTGTTGCGTGTTGCGTGTTGCGTGTTGCGGGATTCTACGTACCTTCTGTAGACGCTCTTCCAGCCGCCGTAGCCCTCGCGTGTGGTGTGGCGTCGGACGAACTCGTGGAGCGCTCGATCCACTCTCTCGGCATCGTCGCCATCGCCGTGGTCGGTGGTGTCGCTGACGCCTTCATCGGAAGTTGAGGCCGGGCCCTGGTGGCGGGCCGCGTAGAGGCCGAACACGTCGGCCGCCGGGCGGCACTGCCACTCGTTCGATTCCTTGGGCACCATCTGCGCCCCCGCAATCACGGCCGGGCCACCATTAAGCAAGCACACGACACACGACACACGCCACACGCCACACGCCACACGCCACACGACACACGACACACGACACACGACACACGACACACGACACACGACACACGACACACGACACACGCAACTCCCTCACGCACGTGGTAGGGGTGGTGGCCGGCGGTCTCGCCCCAGAAGTCCGACCCGAAGCGCAAGAGCGTGCGGGTGCACCAGACCACGTCGCTCTCCGACTCGCGACGCAGCGCCCGGCACGCACGAGCCACCTGGCATTGTCCCCCCCCACCTCCTCCCTTCAGAAAAGGTGTAAAAACCGGGGGCGGGGGGGGGCTAGGCGAGGCGTACGTTTGCCAAGTCCGGGACGGAAAGGTGGCACAGCACACAGGCGAGCACGTTCGAGTCCAGCGAGGCCAGCACGGACCACCCCTGAAGGCCCTCGTGCTCCATTTCTTTTTGTTTTAGTGCAATTAATATTAAATGTTGTGGATAAAAGGAAAAGAAAAGGAAAAGGAAAAGGAAAGGAAAAACTTTTGTGCCAAATCGAAATCGAAATCGAAGAGGGGAAGACATGAGTGCGCGAACGTGCAAGAAGGAGACGGGGCTGTCGCCGGTGGTGTACCGGAAGCTCGAGAACGTGTTCAAGGAACTCCAGACGCTCTTCCCCGCCACACCCTCCTGCGCAATCGTCAACGCCCAAGGCGAACTGCTGTACCCCTCCCTCATTTGTTTTTAATTTATTCTATAAAATTACTACAAATAAACAAAGTGATTTAAAATCTCTTTATAAGATATTTATATTATTTGAATAAAAAATATAAATTATATATAAGAATTAATAATAATGCTTCACGCCGGCCAGGTACGCGTTCGGGGAGGAGGCCAGCGCCGGGATCCAGGAGGACATCTGCCTCACGCTGCAGAAGCTCAAGCGCGCCGCCGTCAAGTTTGGTACGGATCACCGGGACCCGGCCGTGACCCTCTCGCTGTTCTTTGCAAGGCTGACTGGCTGGGCTTGTGTGGACACACAACGCAGCGGAGACGCAGGGCGAACACGAGTGCTCGCTGTTGCGGGTCAAGGGCACCAAGCAGATCTTCTCCTGCTATCAGATCGGCGAAAACGTATGCGTGCGCTCGTGCGCTTGGCTGTGTGTGTGGTGTGTGGTGTGTGTGTGTGTGTGTGTGTGCGCGCGCGCGTGCGTGCGTGCGTGCGTTCTTCTGCACTGTGGGCTAAAGGTGATGGCGCTGGTGATGGTGATGGTGTGGTGTGTTTTGATGTAGTTCATGGCCTTCTTCACGCCGCTGCCCGTGGACGAGGAGGTGGAGAGCGTGCAGACGGAACTGAGGATGCAGGCCCTCTGCGAAGAACTCAAGCTCATGCTGCTTGGTGCAAACCACGCCCCGTCCGTGATCAATTGAATCGCTCATCCGACCACTCACCCTGCACGTCTCCTCCACACCCACACGCACCCGCTCTCCCGCGTGCAGACGCCAACATCGCCAAGCCCGGCTAGTCTCCTGTCTCGCGAGCCTGACTGTACAGTCCATCCAACCCTAAACACTTCAGGAGTCGCCAGCTATTTTATTTTATTTTATTTTATTTGTTCGATTTATTTCACCCAAATTTCTGTTTCGCCTATGTGAGCGTTGTCGCAATTTTCGCCGACGTTTCAGTCCGCCCGCGCAAGGGGCTGGCCGCGGTCGGTCCATTCCCTCAACAACGCAACACACACGACATAGCATAGCATACAACTGTACGTGTCCCTCTTCTTGCACACCTTTGACCCTTCCTTGGCTGCCAACAAATTCATTCATTTATCTATATTTTATTTATTTATTTATTTATTTTGTGCGGCGCAGATGGCAGCAAGCGAACAGAGACCGCTCGGGGCCACCCCGCTGATCGACATCATCTCGCCCGCGCAGAACCTGGTGGTGCTCGACCACACCGACTCCATCAACGACGCCCTCCTCGTACCCGCCTGCCTTCTTCTCCCACTCCACTCCCACCTCTCCCAACAACCCAACTCACACGTCGCTCTCTGGCTCACCGACACGACTGTGGAATTTGTGCGTGTGGGGCGCAGAGGCTGGCCCAGTTTGGCATCCAGTCGGCGCCCGTCTACAACCGTCTCACCGACCAGTTCCTGGGCTCGGTACCCTTCCTTCCCGCAGGCCTGTGTGTGCGTGTGCGGTGGTGCGTGTGCGTGTTATTCTAGACTCACACAAATCGCGTGATTGATGAAAGGTGGACGTGATGGACATGGTGGCGTTTGTGGTGGGCGCCTCCTCGCAATCGGGCGAGGGCGACATGGGCGAGGCGATGAAGCGCCAGTTCCGACGTCCGGTGTTTGACATCATGAGTACGACCTCGCACGCTCTCCAGTAACTGTGCCACACCGTCACCTTGTTGATATCTTCTACGCATCGTCGCGTCTCGGCGGTGCAACAGATGCCTCGGACACGGATCCGTTCCTGCCTGTGCCCACGCACAGCCGTCTGGGCGAGGTGCTACACCTGTTCTTCGCACAAGGCATCCACAGGTACCACACCACCACCAGCCACCAGCCACCAGACAACCACCTGTCAATCGTGGTTCACGTGCCCGTATCATCGATGGCGCTAGGCTGCCGCTGGTCGATTCCCAAAACAACCTGGTGGGCATTGTGAGCCAGTGGGACATCGTCAACTTCCTCAACGGGCACAAGGGTCGCCACGAGTTGGTGAGACAGGTTCGCTTCACCCTCGCTAGCGGTGTTTGTTCCTTGTCGCAGCGTCACTGATCAGTACTCTCCTTCTCCTTCGTCATCATCGTAGATGAGCAAGTCGTTGTTTGAGCTCGACTTGGCGCCGGGCAAGGTGGTGTCTGTATCGCACCGAGCCACCCTCAAGGATTGCTTCACCGCCATCATGGGGTACAAAATCTCGGGAGTCGCCGTCGTGGACGAAGGCGGCCGCCTGGTCGGCACCATCTCTGCCTCTGACCTCAAGGTGCGCGCACACCACCTTCATTCACACTTTTTCTTCACGCAACGCAACGCAACGCAACGCAACGCAACGCAACGCAACGCAACGCAACGCAACGCAACGCAACGCAACGCAACGCAACGCAACGCAACAATCGACTGAGCGAGGTGGTCGTTGCAGGGCGTGACGCAGGAGAACTTCATCACGCTGGGCCTGCCGGTGGCGGACTTCCTCAAGGTGCGGCACAAGGAGGGCGCCCTCTCGTGCGTGCGGGAGGCCACGCTGGGCCAGGTGGCGGAGGTGGTCGCGCGCACGGGCCTGCACCGGGTGTTTGTCATCGACGCCGCCCAGAAGCCCATCAGCGTGGTGACCCTCACCGACATCCTGCGCCTCGTCTCGCAGCACTTGCCCATCCACCACTGAATTAAGCCATCATCTCATCATCATCATCATCATCATCATCATCATCAACATCATCATCAACAACAAGAAGCAGCTCAACATATGTTTTACACTCACACCAACAAGAATGGTGCACCAAGCACGCTTTAAAGTGCTGGCGTGTGGTTGGTTGAGCAGAGTTAGAGTTGCGTGTCGCATGTCCGGGTTTTACCGCAGAAGTGGAGTCTGAGTGGTTGCCAGAACAGGACCAGGTCAAAGAAGAAGAAGAAGCAGCACCTCGTCGTCATTCTTCTTTTCCCGGCCAGGTACGCCCCGTCTGTCGTGTTCCCTTGCTATCTCCTTCGACTGTTTTCTAATTGCACGCCATCTTGTGTGCAGATTTGCAAGTAGCGCACGATCCTCTTGCACTTCAATCGAAGGAAAATGGCATCTTCGGCACAGGTTGAGGTCCCCACGTCGTCCCTCCAGGTGGAGCCGCGTCTGGATGAGGTGGCCGAGGTCCTGCCGGCGCAAAAGGATCACGATTACCGATCCTACGCGAATGCGCCCCAGCATGTCGTACGTTTCTACCACGAGAATCACCTCAAGCAGACCTACTCGTTTGCCCTCGCCCAGAAGCTCAAGTACGGGGCTCTTGACAGCGGCTTTGAGATGGGCATCTGGTACGATAGAGCCTCTTCCCACCTCCATCTCCCTACAAACAAATTCATCAATTGAATTCATCATTACAATCGATTGTTGCAGGGAGGCAGCCGAGCTGCTGAACGAGCTCGTAGATGAGTCTGATCCTGACACGTCCGTTGCTCAGATTGCCCACTTGCTTCAGACAGCTGGTACATCCTTTGGAGTCCTTTGGACCTGTCCTCGCCCCGTGAAGTTACTCACCGTGAGGCCACGGCCACCGTCTCCCTCCTGGCAGAGGCGCTGCGGGTGGCGTATCCGGGCGAAGAGTACGACTGGCTCCACCTGACGGGGTTCATCCACGACCTGGGCAAGGTGTTGGGCCACCCCAAGATGTTCGACCAGCCACAGTGGGCCGTGGTGGGAGACACTTTCCCCACGGGCTGTGCCTACGCCGCCGACATCATCTTCTCCGAGTTCTTCCTTGAGAACCCCGACGTCAACCACCCGGTCTACTCCACCAAGGTATCATCTTCTTCTTCTTCTCGTCGTGACCAAGTGTGGAATGAACTCATGTGAGTGGTCTTTATGTCTTCCTTTGCAGTACGGCGTGTATGAGCCCAACTGCGGTCTGGACAACGTGGTGATGTCGTGGGGCCACGACGAGTACATGTACCAGGTGTGCGTGGGCAACGGCTGCACCCTCCCTGCACCTGCCCTCCACATCATCCGGTACGCGCCATTCTCCTCAATGGCGTGTCGCGTCGCGTCGCGGGCCAAAGCTAAAAACCATGCGCCAGATTCCACTCCTTCTACGCGCACCACTCCAAGGAGGCATACGCCCACCTCATGAACGAGCATGACCGCGAGATGCTTGTCTGGCTTCGGGTAAAGCCTTTCTCTCTCTCTCTTCGTGCTTTTGAATTCAAGCCCCACCCACGCGATGCATCATCATCAACTCTCATTCCTCGCGTTGTGGGCCCTTGCGCACAGGCATTCCAAAAGTGTGACCTGTACAGCAAGGTGGACGAGGTGATCGACGTTGATAAGCTGAAGGGCTACTACCTGAAGGCCATCGCCAAGTACTTCCCCAAGACCCTCAAGTGGTGAGTGAAGAGAGATCAAGCCTCCCACAACTGCACAAAGATTGAACACAGTACATGTACACAACACCAAATCCAGGCAGCTGCACATAAAACACATTCTTATGTATCTGTTTAGCTTTATTTTTTTGTTTTGGTTTTCTCCTTCATTTTTTCTTGTGATGGCCACAAGCAGCAGTGATTGCCAAGCACATGCAAGAGGTTGAAATTAACAGCTGTATCTTGACTGGGAGATGGCCAACTGCAAGGTGCAGACAGCCAAATAAACCTCTTTCCTCACAACCAAGTGTTAATGAAAAAGAGTCAGTGACTCTTTTTGCTTAGCACTAAACACAAGTGTACAGAAAAGGCCACCAATTTGCTGTTTACTGTGAGGTTGGTGCAGATCAAGCAAAGCTTGGGCATCATTTCCAGAAAATGTACAAAAGTGGAGGATGCCATTGAAGAAGAAATGACAAAGGCAGAACCCCTTTTTCTGTACAGATTTACAATGTGTCAGATTGATTCAATTTAATGAAATTTGGCCTTTTACACATATTCTGAACACATTTCTCAGATTTAGGCCAGTGCTCTGGCCAAAATGCACATATTAGACCAATCTGCTTCCACAGGCTGTACAGATGCTCATGTTAGAGCCTGACAATCTGTACATAGTGCTCTCTACTGCAACCACAAAACAAGACAGTCACAGACCACTGACACAAGGGAGGGCGGGGTGGGAAGTGTGTTGGTTGAGAGACAAGAAGAAAAAAATGATGCACTCCAGCAAGTATGATGACATTTATCTGGAGTTACACCACCACCACAAAGTCATGCACATGGATGAACACCAGGATGGTCCCACCACTTCACCATGGCATGCACTACTTGGTGAAGACCCACAGGCTCCAGCACAGGCCAAACATCAGGACACAGTAATGAAACCCAGCTCTTGCCCACTTGAAAGCTGATGGCTGGCCATGGAGCTGTGTCAGCTCAAGGCTCCTCCACTGGGGGCTGAGCAGGGTCAGGCGCAGACCCTCGCCCACACTCCACAGCACCACTGCACCTGCCCTGATTGCCCTCCAGACGCCCACACACCTTGAAAGTTGGCCACCACTTGCCTGATGCAAGCAGGCTCACTAGGTGGATGGGGGCTTTGGGCTGGTGCTGGAGGAGAGGTCCTTGCTGGGGGCAGATTGGCTGGTTGTGGAGCTTGAGGGGCAAGTGCGCTTTGAGAAGGCAGGGCTTGTGCTGGCTTGACTGAAAAAATGAGTGGCCCTTTCCCTTGTCCTCAGTCTTCCTCTTACACCACACTTCATAAATTGCATACTTCCAGTGAATATTAAGGAATATTGGATTGTTGCTGGTGATGTGAGGCTGTGCCCCATCCCTCAAGGCTCCTGACAAAAGCCACTGCACGCCCCTCAACCCTTTTCATTGCCTTGAAGGCGCTCCTGCTGGTTGTAGGGTAGTACTCCTGTGTTGATGAAGCTGTGCCATGTTGTGGCAGAGCCAAACTCAGCCACGCCTCAGGGTGTGGCATTCCTGCACACCTGAGGATAACCCTGAGGTAAATGGTATTTCCCTGTGATTTCCCACCGGAGATAACTCTCCTATATTATCTGTATCCAAGGGGGAAATAAAGGACTTCTTCTACCACAACAAAGTGAGGACCTCCCTGAGGCCCATCTACTTGAGACCCAGCTGGTCTAATTCCCCTACACTCCAACATTTGGCGACGACAGCAGGATTGTCTTCATATTAGACAATCCAGTATAACAGGAAAGGGAACCCCACTGAATCAAGCATGATGAGCTTGACCTCAGCTCTGAGCACAAGTTCATCCACCTCAAGGTCAACCAAGACGTCTACAAAGATATGTAGTCAGGTACCTACGCCTACGGTCCTGCCTCTTGTTAAGGCGCTACCTGAAGTGGCTCCACTGGTCTTGGAGAAGACTGACAGGAGCAGTGATGATCTTGCAGAGATCAAGAAGGTGATGGTGAAGTTACTAGCATCTGTAACAGCCATCAATCAACAAGTCTGCGCCATTGAAGGGGGCTCAGAGAAGAGACTTTCTCTGATCAACAACAGCAACAAAGCCCCAAAGACACCCTCAAAACAATCCATCAAGACCAATGCAACCTCAAGTTGGAAGCTGTGGAATCAACAGATGGTTGGAACTACGCTGCGAGCACTGCCTAGCGGGAGGCTGGAGAGTCTCCTGCAGCCACCTCAAGAGACAAGGTGGGCAGTGGTCAACATCAACAACCTGTCCACATTCAAGGGTGAGTCAAGCAAAGATGTCATTGTGTTCCTCAACAAGATGGAGGAAGCTGCCAGCCAGGGAGGATGGTCTGACAAAGAGTTAGTCCAGAGGACCACCAACCAGCTTGAGGGAGAGGCTGAGGCAATACACCAATGGGTACACATGGGCCTGAAGGCTGGAGTTTCCCTGTGTAGCACTACAAGAGCAGCTGGTCCAGGTGTACAGCCACAAGAAACTGGACTGCTACTACACATACAACCAGTTGGCTCAGATCCAACAAGCAAAGTCAGAGTCAGTTGCAATCTACCAGTTGCAGTTCAAGGAGAAGCTATGGGCTACAATGCCAGACATGCCAGCAACATTCCAGGTGAGCCATTTTGTGAATGGGCTCATTCCCAAGCTTTGTAAGCAAGTCAGGGGTGCTGTACCCTGACCTCGCCACGGCCATCAAGGCTGCTGCCAAGGAGGAGGCGAAATGAGAGCTCGTCTCAGAGAAGGACACAGGATTGAGGAGTCTCACAACTCCAAAGCAAGGCCAGTGGGCAGCAGCTCTCACTTGATGAAGCAGCCTGTTGCTCCAGAGTCCACTAGGAGATCAATCATCCTTTCCCCTAGCTGAGCTCAGACAGTAGGTCCTGACCTACCCATCTTCACATCAACAGGAGGCGGTTTGCAACCCTGGATTGCATTGACCTTCTTGCTAGTGTTGATCTGACCATGCCAGCAGACTTGGACTGTGGCCTCTATGGAGACACTGAAGGTCTGCAGTCAAGTGGATCTGGTGGTTACAATAGGCACTGAGGTCTACTGGCATGAGTTCAATGTGGTCAAGGGACCCTTTGGATATGATGCTATCCTAGGATCCAATGCACTACACTGATTCAGAGGAATGCTTGACCTGGGAAGACGTCAATTGCAGTTCCAGTCACCTGACTCATCAATATAGGGAGAAAGGAGGGGATTGTTGAGGTTGTTGAAGGCATGTTGTAGGAGGTTAAGACATCATAGACAGTGTGGTAGAAGATTGCTGGGATGAAGCAGCACCTTGACATCAGCCATGAGAGCAAGGCTTGCAGGAATAGCTGTGTAGAATTCTATTTGGTGGTTGCACCAAGTGTTCATGAAAAATAGTGTTGACTATTTTTCACAAACTATTTGGCAGCATGTACAGATTGTTAGGCTGTAAGTGGAGGTCAAGCAGGGAAGTGGTTAGCACCATACCCCTCGAGGACCTGATAGAGGAGCAGCTTGCAGCAGTGCTAGACAAGCAGGCTCAGCTCACCAACATTGGCAAGTCCAATCAAGCCAGGCTGCACAATCTCCTCAAGCAGAACAAGGATGTGTTCCACATCAAGTTGGAACAACATGGAGCCAGCAGAACAACTGCGCACCACATCAAGTTGACCAACCCTACCCCAATTCATGTGAAGGTGCATCATATGTCAGTCCAAGATCAACAAGGTCAGCCAGATGGGATCAACTGGAGTGTCATGTCCATTGAACAGTGAGTGGGCCACATCAGTCCTACTCATTGACAAGAAGGATGGCGATGAGTGGTTCTGTGTGGACTATTGAGAACTCAACAAGAAAATGAAGTGGGATTCATATCCTATGCCAGACATGAACGAGTGCCTTGAGGGCCTGGGGAAGGCCCAATTCCAGCAGATCCCTCTCATGCTGGAGGCCTCCAAGATTGCTGTTGTAGGAGTGTAGGGGAATTAGACCAGCTGGGTCTCAAGTAGATGGGCCTCAGGGAGGTCCTCTCTTTGTCGTGGTGAAAGAAGTCCCTTATTCCCCCCTTGGATACAGATAATATAGGAGAGTTATCTCCGGCAGGGAATCACAGGGAAATACCATTTCCCTCAGGGTTTTCCTCAGGTGTGCAAGAATGCCACACCCTGAGGTGTGGCTGAGTTTGACTCTGCCACATACCCCCTGACTAAGCCGGAACCATTGCAGTTCTGCCTTGCAGCTGGTGGCTGTCAAGGTAGTCCTGGACAAGGTGATTGGCTAGGACATTGGCGGCTGGAACCCATGTGTCGTTGCATGCAGTGTAGCCAACCCAGCGGACCTTGTACTCACAGCCGTTCCTCCAGTCACAGTGGTTGATGATGGCCTCAATCTTGTATTCCTCGTCCGTCGAGGTAGGAGCTGGTTGCAGTCTCTCTTCCTTGGCGTTCCGCTTCTCGCGGAACGGCTTGACGCGCTCCATGTTGAGCTTGAAGTTGTGTCCCTTTGGGTGGTGCAACACTACCACCTGTGGAGCAGCTTGCTGGACGACGTCGAACGGACCCGTCCACTTCTTTGCTAGCTTCCTGGCTCAGCCCTTTGCAGGCTGTCGAACTAGGACTCAGTCTCCTGGTGTGTAGCTGCCTCCCTTCTTCTTGTGGTGGCGCTGGACCATCTCGTCCTTTGACTGGTCTTGCGCGCTCGTCACTTGGTTGTGGATGATCTGCTGAGCCTCTCGCAGCTCAGCTATCCACTCGTTGGATGGCTTTGTGTCATCCGGCGATCTGTGACTGCCCTCCAGTGGAGGCGCAAGTTGCCTGAACAGGACCTGGTATGGGCTCACGCCTGTTGACTTCTGGGGACTGGTGTGGTACGCATACAGCAGTAGCGGCATGTAGACATCCCAGTTGTCCTGTTTCATGTTGGCATAGCAAGCCATCATGGACTTGAGGGTCTGATTGAAGCGCTTGACTTGGCTGTTTGTCTGTGGATGACCCGGTGTGGAGAAACTCCTCTTGATGCTGAGTTGTCTGGCCAGCTCTTGGTGTAGCTCAGCCACGAATTCTCTGCCTTGATCGCTCATGATTGTCTCTGGCGGTCCCCACCTTCCAATGGGGTCAAGAATTGCTTCCACAACTGTCTTCACAGTTGCATCCAGTATCAGGATCACCTCAGGCCACTTGGAGAAGAGGTCTTGCATGA
>CDFC01061943.1:0-11127 GCA_000826385.1 Acanthamoeba rhysodes | reverse complement strand
ACTGATGGATACGCGCCTGCCATGTACGCCTATGGCGCCAGCAAGCAGCCCACCAATCCTGGCGGGGCTGTGATGCATGAAATCGCCTACGAATCGTACCCCTTTCCTGCTGGCCAAGCGCCTCCTTCCTCTCCGCCTCCCATCAACAGCAGCGCGGTGCCCATCGTGTCAGCCCAGGCGGCACACGAGGCCAGGCAGGTCGATCTGGTCAAGTGGTTGCGCGGCGGATGGTCGATGTACTGCGAGAACTGGAAGTACTTCTCGGGCTTCCAGTTCATCGTGTTCTTTATCAACTTCCTGCTCCCGCTCACCTACTTCATCATGACGGCACCGCGTGGCGACTTCCACACGATGGACACGTCGACGCCCGGGCCCCACGCAGGAGACCCCGCCTTCGCGCCCGAGGAGTACCGCGAGCCGCCCATGGATGCCGCCCAGCACCTGTCGCTCCTCTCCCTCCTCACGTGGCCGCTCTACCTGGGCCACCTCTTCGTCGGCCTGGCCCTCCTCAGGGCCAAGGTCTACGGCGCGGGCTACAGCACGCTCGACGACGCTGGCGAAGAACGCCACCACATCGACAGCGCCGAGACCGACGAGGCCCGGGTGCGACCCCACGACTTCCTCAGCGGCTACTTCCTCTACTTCCCGCTGCTGGCCCTCTCGTTCGTGCACGGCCTGCTGGTGGTGCTGGGCCTCGTGTGCCTCATCTTGCCCGGCCTCTACCTCATGGTGGTCCTCGCCTTCGTCGAGCTGCTCTACATCGAGTACCATCACGCCTACTCGACCTTCGACCGCTACTCGACCGAGCCCCAGCCCTTCTCCTTCTGGCAGGCCTTCACGGTCTCGGTCGAGCGGGTGCACCCCCACTTCCTGCGCGTGGCCGGCTTCCTGCTCATCCTGACGGTCGTCTACTACTGCGGCGAGCTCACGATCGTCGGCACCCTCCTCACGGTCCCGTTCACCTCCCTCTGCCTCGTCGTCGCCTTCGAAGACCTCTTCGGCCTCAGGCAGGACAAGGTCAAGGAGCACGGCTGCGTCTTCTCCTGCTGATCGCTCGTCTGCAGACAACGACCCACACCACCCACACGACACGACGCGGCCGCTACTCGCGCCTGACAACCACCACCACATACCCCCTTCGACGACATCGCCTTTTTCCCCGCCACCATCTTGCCGTTAGCTTCTTCGTCCTGCCGAGTATGTTTGAGCCCTAGTTGGGCATCTCTTGTAAGTAAACACCATCTGTACATACCCCCGCCCTGGTCGTGGCTGTCGGTCGTGTTGTTGAAGACAACTTTTCCCTCGCCCCCGTTTTCTTTCCTTCCTCTGCTGGCGACACTTTTCTCGCCAATCAAAAATCTTGAAAAGAAGATCAAGAAGATGAAGAGAGCCGCCCTTCAGGTTCGTGCCGCAGGTCTGCTCATGATGTAGAAGCCAACCTTTAACCCCCCCCCTCCCTTTGCAGAGTATTGCCCTGCGTTCTGAGGAGGCTGCGCTGCGCAGTACGATCCCCCCCCCATCTCTCTTTAATTTGCGCGCAATCGGGGGCATACCGTTGAGCATTGCAATTCGTTGGTGGGCGGATGTGTGCAGGTCCCTTTGTGGCGAAGGCCAGCCGCGGCATCAACAAAGTGATCCTGCTGGGCAATGCCGGAGCGGAGCCAAAGATGCGCACGTACAACGACGGTACCGCGTCCGTGACGTACTTCCCGCTGGCCACCAACCAGATCTACACCAACAAGTCCGGCGAGCGGGTGAACAAGCCCCAGTGGCACAACATCGTCATCTACAACGACAACCTGTCCCAGGTCGCCCAAAAGACCGTCAAGAAGGGGTAACGACGACACGCACACGCACGCACACGCACACGCGCCACCGCACACGCACACGCACAGCAGCTGGCTGCGGGTGCAAACGTTCTTTCTCACTCGCTGGGTGTGGTGATCGGTGCGGCGGTGGTGGCGATGCTCGCGTGCATTCGCAAGTTCGCTGGTGTACGTGGAGGGAGCGCTGAGCACGAGGACGTACAGGGACGCCAACGGAGCGGAGAAGACCATCTGCGAGATCATCCTGCCCAAGTACAAGGGCGACCTCAACGTACTCTCCAAGAGGGAGGGCCAAGACGAAGAGGCCGGCCACGAAGTGGACCACCACCACCACGAGCTCGTCGAGGACAAGGAGAACGTCACCCTCGCCTGAGGCCGCATCGCTGGCAGGACGTAATAAACAAAACAAAATTAATAATAATAATAGTAATATGTATATTTATTTATTTAATTGTTTGTTTGTTTGTTTGTTATTCCTTTTATTTTCTTGGCGGCAGAGATTAAAATCTTTGTTTGAAGGCAACAAGAAGATGGAGGCCCAGAAGAAGAGGGGACAGTTCCGATTCGTGCCGCCCGTGGAAACCTTCGTGCCACTCGCCGACCCGGCCCCGAAGCGACCCGATGCCTTCGTCGTTGAGGGCAAGCGCCTCGATGGCCGCTCCCCGGATGAATTCCGTCCCGTCTGTACGACGACCACCTTCGGCCGCTTTCTTAATCCCGCCCTCCTCCCCCCTCCGCCTCCGCATTCTTGATTTAGATAATTTAATTCAATCTTTTAATCTCTTCTCCTGCTCGTGCGCGGCAGTCCTCAAAACGGGAGTGATCAGCCAAGCTGCTGGCTCGGCCTACATCGAGATGAACCAAACCAAAGTGATTTGTGGCGTGTACGCTGCTGCCCCCTTCCCTCTTCTTTCCTTGCTTGCTCGTAAGGCCAAGCAGCTGACCGCAGCGCGGCGGGCGACGGGGTGGTCTGCAGGTACGGACCGCGACAGACGCCAAAGACGGTGTACAGCGAGAAGGGCAAGCTCAACTGCTTCTTCAAGCTCGCCACCTTCGCCGAGAACGGCGAGCGACGCAAATACGTCTCCGTACGTTCCTCCACCGTCATCATCATCATCACTCTGTCCACTGTTAGCAGCATTGACGCTGGTGATCTGACTTCGTCTTGTCGTGGATCGATCATCATCACCATCATCATCGTCATCCGATGCAGGACAAGGAGGAAAAGGAGCTGAGCATGCTCATGGTGCAGGCGCTCGAGGTGTCGCTCCGACTGGAGACGTTCCCCAAGTCGGAGCTCGACGTCTTCGTGCTGGTGCTCGAGGAGAGCGGCGGCATGGTGGGCGCTGCCATCACCGCCGCGTCCCTGGCTCTGGCCGATGCCGGCATCGAGATGTATGATCTCGTCGCCAGCTGCTCTGTCGTAAGTCTTCTTCTTCTTCATCATCATCCTCGTCGTCTTCACTCATCCGCGCTTCTTTTTCTCGTGGTGCACCACCAGGGCGTGGTGGATTCACACATCTTGCTCGACCCGTCGATCATCGAGGAGAAGGCCGCCCAGTCCAACCTTATGGTCGCCATCATGCCCTCGGCCAACGAGATCACGCAGATGCTCCAAACCGGCGAGATCGAACACACCAAGGCTCCCGAGGTACACACGCACACGCACACGCACACGCACACGCACACGCACACGCACACGCACACGCACACGCACACGCACACGCACACGCACACGCACACGCACACGCACACGCACACGCACACGCACACGGTACAATGAGGCGATGGCGCTGACGCAGGCATGGCCTGGTCGTGGTTGGCACGCATCAGGCAATCGAGCTGTGTCTCGACGGGTGCTCCAAGATCTACCAGATGATGCGCCAAAACCTGCTCGAGACCGCCGCGCAGAAGCTCTCGATGGAGGAGGCCCAGCGAACGGCAGACTAATAATAATAATAAAAATAAAAAGTGATTCCATGCTCCTTGCTTGTGGCCTTCATGTGAAGGTGGGCGTCAGTCGGCTGACGTCTATGTCGCGCGTGAAGCCGCACGCCAGACAGCGCTGTCGGCGTGTAGTTGCTCCCTCGATGGTTTCGGGTTTGTCGCCGCAGTCATTGTCATCGTCGTCGTCCAGACACACGAGCAGCCCGTCGCACTCGCGCTTGTCGTTGGGGCACAGCAGGCACGCCTCCATGTAGCGTTCCACCTCTGCTCCCCGAGCCTCACATCTGTCACGACACATCGCACACACCATGACGCGACGCGACCACGCACCGCGTGAGTCGTTGACGCCATGCCTGCCAAGTCGAGCGAGCACCACGACTGCGCACCTCTGGCATCGGCAGGCGAAGTGGTAGTGCTGCTGCAGCTCGTTCTGCCTCTCGGGCGTGTCGTCCCGCAGCGGGATGTAGGTCATGGTGAGCTCGTCGCCCGGGTTGAGCGGGCGCAGTGCGCGCAGGGTGAGGTGCTGCCCGTCGAACTGGCGCACGACCGACGGGAAGCAGCTGTGGTTGAACATGGCGGCGCAGTTGTACAGCGCCGACCCGTAGTTGACCGTCTTCCGCTTCGTGGTCGAGTACCGGGCGAAAGTGTTGCTCTCCAGGCGCCCGATGTACTCCACGATCTCGTCCACGTCCAGTCCCCGCAGCACGTCGCTCGTCGCTCGGCCGGACAAGGCCTCCGTGACGAGGAAGGCCCGCTGCCGGAAACGGTTGATGGCCGCGGAGCCGAAGCTGTGCTTGTTGGACATCAGCTCGATGAAGTGTGCAAACGACGTCTCCACCGCGCGACGACAGGTGCCGCTCTCTCTCTCGCCGTCTTCTTCTTCTTCTTTCTCTTCTTCTACGTTGGCCGAGCTTGTGGCGATCCACCGCAGCACCAGGATGCGGATGAGCAGCCGCGCCTCGGCCACCTCGTCCACCGAGAACCCCTGCCCATCGGTGTGAGCATGTCACGAATTCCATGTACCATCCCTGCCAAACAACCGCGGAGGAGAGGAATGTGAAGAACGATGCTGAGCACGTACCTTGAGGTTGCAGGTCGTGTGCAGCCGCTGCAGCGCCTCGCACTCGGCCTTGGGGTGCACGACCCGGCCCGCGGCGGTAGGGGCGGCGCAGGCCGCGGAGCAGAACGAGACCTGACCGCACCGGGCGCACGTGTGCCGCAGCGTGGCGCCTCCGCTGGGCGCGTAGCGGAAGCAGGCGTGGCAGGCCAGGCCCTGCTGCGGGGCCGCCACCGCCGCGGCAAAGGCCCGCTCGCGGAGCACCACCGCCCCGGCGGCCACGGCCCGCGCCGCCACGGCGTAGCGGCCGCGGCCCCGCGCGTAGCGCACCTCGACAGGCCACCCGGCCCGCCGCAGTAGTTCGTTGCTGGCCGCCGTCGTTGCCGGCTGGCCCTCTTCTTCCTCATCTCCTTCTCCTTCTTCACCTTCAGCGGCAGCACGGCGCTTGGCCTTGCCTCGCTTGCGGCGTCGCGCTTTCTTCTTGCCGCCGCCGCCCTCCTCCCTCAAGGGGGCGGGGTCGGTGAGTAGTAGTGTTGCGGGCTGCTCGGCCGCGACCGCGACAAGGCCGCCGCCTCTCGTGGCCACCGTATCGAAGGCCGTCGGCGCGTCAACGAGCGAAGCGCCGAGCGCGCAGGAGGCCAGGGCCAGCTCCACCGTCGCCATGGCTTGGTTTTTTCTTGTCTCTTATGTTTTCTTATTTCTTATTTTCTTATTTTCTCGCATTTTTGTTGTGTCCTAAATAATTTCGAACAACAAATATTATTTAATTATGTCTCAAAAAGAAAAGTTAACTTAAACTTAAACAAAGAACCGGACAGGTGGCGGCAGGTGGTATGGAGGAGGAGGAGGTGGCACGTCTGGACGACGTGTACCGGGGCGGGTTCATCGGCGAGGAGGAGTACCTGCGCCGGCGCCTGCTGCTGCTTCGTGTCAGCGCGCCTGGTGGTGATGACGCCGGTGGTGCCGCCACCCGTCCCGCTGCTGGCGGGTACCGCCCGACCACCGTCCGGTGCGACAGCCCACCGGCCCGCCCCCAACCCCCGGCGGACCACACCCCCGCCGTGCCGCCCCACTACCACTGCGACCGCGAGCGCGACGACCCAGAGTGGACAATGACGCAGACCACCACCACCACGACGACGACGACGATGTTGGCCGAGAGAGGAGGACTGCGCGGAGACTGGGCCACGGCCATGCTGCTGGTGATGGACGAGGAGCGCGAGCGCGCGCTGTATGACGCGGGCCTCAAGGCGAAGGAATGGGGCCACCAGCGACAGACGCGCGAGCTTCGGAGCGGGAGTAGGAGCGCAGGCGGACGGCGAGAAGCAGCTGTGCTGACGCCGTCATGGCGACTACTGGATGATGAGGAAACGTGGGAAGGTGATGATGACAACGATGACGAGGACGATGATGATGACGATGACGATGACGACGAGGAGGAAGACACGGACGACGAGGCCTATGAGCGAAGGCACAAGCCCTACGAACGAGGCGAGGTAGCGTCGGGCCTGCTGGAGATGACGGTGGCCGAGCTGCGTGAGATGCTGCGCCAGCGAGGCCTGCCCCACAGCGGCATCAAGTCCGACCTCGCCCTCCGCCTCGCCCAATTCTTTGTTCCCTGACGTCAAACATTCGTTCGGGAATGGACCCGTCCATGTGTGTTGCACCTCAGCCACCACCCAGCCGGCTCTTCTCCTTTCTTTAGTGTTCACCGACAACAAGAACATGAGCGAGGCCTTCGCTGTATGTGCGCAGCGTGCGAAAGACTGGTGATGATGTGTCAACATTCGTTCCTTGAAATAGCAAAATAGAAACACAACGCTGCGCTGGCGAAGAGAGAAAGAGGAAAGAACGAAGGCGGGGGGGGGAGGCGTTATTCGTAGGCGGCCCGGTCGACGTCCAAGAAGTGGAACATCTCCCGACGGTAGTTCTCGCTGAGGGCGTGGAACTGCTTCATCTTGCACCGGCCCTCGGCGATCTCTCGGCCGGCGGCGACGTCCTGCATCACGCGGGCCCACTCGGCGCGCAGCTCCGGCGGCAGGCACAGGCTCTTGTCGTCCCACCTGGTGGCCTTGATCGGCACGAACTCCATGTGCCTGGTGGCTGGGTCGAACCGCGAGACTCGGAACCAGAACTTGAACTCCGTCGTGCCGACGGCGTTGATCTTGTTCTTCTCCGGGAAGTACCGCGCCGAGAAGACGACCATCCTACGATGACAGAGACAAAGGCACGCGATGAGTTACCAGGCGGATTCGATCGGGCATCGCTTGGGCGGAAAAGAAGGGCGGATTAAAATAGTGTACCGGTCGGCGGTCCAGTCCGGCTGGTCCTTCTTGATGAGGAGAGACTTGCCGTTGCTGTAGGCCTTGGGGTCGATCGGCGGGTTGAGGTCCAGGTAGTCCATGAACGTGGGCAGCTGGCCACGGTGGCGGTGGTCTCACGCGTAAACCGACCGCACTCAACACTAGGGGTGGAATTGGGGCAGGAGTGCGTACATAGTCGACGTGGGACCCGAGGGCTGGTCGCTGGTACTGGTCCATGTTCTCACCGGGCAGGCAGATGAAGCTGGGTAGGAGGGCCTTCTCGTTCCACCAGGAGCTCTCGCGCTGGCCGTGCCCCTTCTCGCCGTGCTCGCCCTCCATGTTGCCGTGGTCGGAGATAAAGAAGACGATGCTCTGGCCGTCGACCATGCCGGCCGCCCGCAGCATCTCCAGCGCGCGGTGGCGATCCTCGTCCTTCTGGCGGATGATGCGGTTGGAGAACTCCCGCGTGTCGCCCTCCGGATCGCGTTGGTGGTAGTCGGCAGGCAGTGGGTCGGGCACTGGCCGCTTGTGCACGTGCATGAAGAACAAGAACGGCTTCTTGTCCTCCTTCCTTCGATCAATGAATTCCTGTTGTATGCGTATCGGTGGTGCATCGTGGTGTGGTGCGGTGCGGTGCGGTGCGGTGCGTTAACGACAGGTGCGTGAAAGCAGTTGGAGATGGAAATGGTTGCAGAGTGTACCTGGGCCTTCTCGAGCATGGCGTAGTTGTCGTTCATGCTGTCGAACTCATCAAAGTTGTTGTAGAGGTTCCTGTTGGGATAGTTCCATGCCGATGTCGCCACAGCGCCACCGATCACGTAACCTGGCCCAGTGATGCGTTCACGAATAGGTGAGATGAGATGAGCGGCCGACCGAGAGCACGACGATTGGGAAGAAGGATCCACACACCGTTCTGCTTGAGGATCTTGTACGCGTAGGAGGGGATGTGTCCGACGGCGAACGAGTGGTAGTGGTAGGCGTGGAGGCCGTAGATGAGCGCGAACTGACCCATCTCGGACACGTGACCCGAACCTGCATGCATCTGGGGCGATATGCACTTGTTGTCCTGCACAATGCCATCAACCACCACGCCGTCAGAGGCTCGAACGAAGCGCAGTGTGCACCAACCGTTATGCAATGAGCGAGCTCGGTACCTCGACATATTTCATCAGATGCGGCGAGCGGATGTGCGTGGCGTCATCGTGTCGCATTGACTCGACACTTATAATGATCACGTTCTTTTTGCGCCGCACCGTTGCGGCCAGCTCCTCGCCCATTAACGGGTAGCCAGCGCCCGGGACCGGCGGGACGGCCGTGTTCGTACGCGGAATGATTGGGATCAACCTGGACATCGCGAACGGGCAGAAGTGGAAAGGCGTCAAGCGAACGCCAACGCTGAATGATGAATAAAGCTGCGCGGCGCACCTGTCGATGGGGTTGGGGTCAATGTAGTTGAAGGGCAGCTGGCCGCGGTAGTGTTCAACGTCCTCGTAGATGAAGGCGGTCTGGAAGACGACTAGCAGACCGGTGACCATAATGACCAGTCCCACGCAGAGGAAGAACTTGCGGAGCTTCTGTCTCGTCAGCTTGCGCAAGATCAGGCGCGCCAAGAAGAAGCACGCGGCCTACCCCAACAACAACCATCAATTCAGCACGTAATTAAGTCGATCCATTGCGTCACCCAAGGGAATGATTGGTTGCTGCCTCTGGGAAGGCTCGATTCGTACCTGGCCGAGGAGGAGCAGAGCCACCACGAGCTTGATGTAGGGCCAGTGCTCGGGATCGAGTCCCGCCCCGAGCTCTCGCTGTCGCTCCAGGACCTGAGCGAGGGGAGTGAGCAGTCGAGTTTTTTCCCGCTGTTCCAGATAGGGAGCAAGTACCTGCTTGATGCCCAAGATCTCGACAAGGTCGAGATCGATGAGGTGCACGGACATGTCGACGAGGAGGCGGCATTCGAGCACGTAGAGAGCCAGCAGTATGATCTCCACCACCGCCAGGACGAACACCGAGACGCAGAGGCTGATGGGGTATCGTTCGCAGCCCTTCACCACTGATCGCACAGACGCTTTGTAATTTACAGGTTAGGTCGGTTCACCTCTTATTACGCAGTTGTGTTGCTGTGTGCGGTGGTGCGTGTGCGTGCGATCAACCAACGTACCAGGTACTTCTGGGGAACTGAGCAGCGCGTTTGTGCAGAGTCGGAAGAAGGAGCGGCAGATGTAAAGGCACAGGTGCAGCACCGCCCAGCTCATCACCCCAGTGAACAAGCAGTGGAAGACCATGTAGTTGAAGTAGCCCAGGTGGTGCATCAGGTACTGCAGTACCACACACACACACACACACACACACACACACACACACACACACACACACACACACACACACACACACACACACACACACACACACAATGGATGAGATCACGTTGAACACGAGCATGAAGAAGCGCAAGCCAACCTGTGGGTAGTTGTTCTTGTGCAGCTCGGGATCGTAGTTGTTGATGATGGTACTCAAGCTGAAGACGTAGATGAGGATCTGGATGGTCGAGTTGATAAGGGCCATGATGAAGGTGACGCTACGCGAGTTGCCCAGCAGGACGCCCGCCGCGTGGTCGCAGAACTGGCCAAAGGGCGACGTGGTCAGGAAGCCGCCGTCCTGCCCATGCGCTGGTCGGTCGTGCTGTGCCCCGCCGGCTCCGCCGTGCTGAGCCTCCACGTCTCCCCTCAGCTTCTCGGCCTGCTCTTGGCCCTCAGACGCCTGAGGGACGGTAAGCATAGGCGCCCGAATTCATTGTTTGCGGGCTACACGCCCAAGATTGATGCAGAGGCGATGGCTTAAAATAAAGTAAAAATAAAATAAAATAAAGAAGTAGAAGATGGAGGGGGTGGAGGGTGGGAGGGAACGTGCCTTGTCGCTTTTGCCGCTCTCATGCCGTCGCTTGATGAGTCGTTCGTTGGATTCGGAGAACATCTTGGTGGATGCCCCTCCTCTGTCTGTCTGCACACAACGAATCGCGTCGCGTTTACACACACGGCCGGCCGACACAAAGCGAACAGAGGCCTTGGCGAAGTGTACTTGCAGCTGGTCAAAAGCCAAAGTGGGCCCACTCCCTGCCACGACGACGCCTTCGGGGTTTCAGATCAGCCGCAGAACCCAGGGGATGAGACAAGATAAACATAATATTTTTTAATTTGTAGCAGAGAAAAGAAATGCAAAATGAAAAATAAAAGAAAAAACAAATAAAGTGTGAGCCAGCCATGGAGATGGACCGGGGCGCCTCGCGAGGCAAGCGGAAGAGGAGCGAGGTCAAGCGTGGGGGTGGGCACCGCAGGAAAAGCTCGGAGGTTGACGTGGATGGTACGTCCCGGATTAAATTGAATGTCCACTCAGCCGAATCTTGCGATTTTCCGTTAATCTTGGCGTGTGCCGGCGCCTCCTCAGCGTTCCTACAAGGGATCGCAGATGAAGTGGGCACTGGTGCCACGTCTCCGCCCGCTCCTTCATCTCCCATCAGACCTGTTCTCCCCCGCGAGTCCACATCTGCGTCATCTTCATCTTCATCGGCCAGCGCTGCCGACGCCGACCAGCTCCTGCAGAAGCTGCGCGCCCGCCCTGCCGACGTAAGCCGCTCGGAGAAGATCGAGGCGGCGTGGAAGCTACACGAGCTGCTGGTACACACCGGCACTGTCGACGTTCCCGTGCCCGCCGCCGCCGGTGCGCCGGTCGCTCTGCCCAGCATGCTCCCGCTCCTCCTGGAGTGGCTGCAGCCCACGCTCGCGCGATCCGAGCGGTACGTCATGGCGAGCGGAGGCTCTAGCGCTACGCCGACAGCCTCCAAGAAGCAGGCCAAGAAGCAGAAGCAGCACCACGGCGAAGACGAAGATGACGACTCGGCCAAAATAGAGGAGAAAGTGGTCCGTGGCCTGCATCGACGCCCACGCCCACGCCCACGCCCACGCCCACGCCCACGCCCACGCCCACGCCCACGCCCACG
>CDFC01061887.1:24114-37450 GCA_000826385.1 Acanthamoeba rhysodes | reverse complement strand
CGCAGCGTGAAGATCACCGAGGAGGACTGGAAGAAGAAGATCGAGGAGGAGGAGCGCGAGAAGAGGGAGAGCGACAAGGCGCGCGAGAAGGAAGAGGAGATGCGCCGCATTGCCGAAGCGGTCAAGGAGCGCAAGCAGGAGAGCGCGTTCCTGAGCGGCGAGGAGCCCAAGGACGACAAGATCCAGAAGGAGATCGAGCGCGAGGAGGCCCTCCCTAAGACGCCGCGTAAGAACGTTGAAGAGGAGTGGAAGAAGAAGGTCGAGCAGGAGGAGAAAGAAAAGCGCGAGAAGGAGGAACGCGAGAAGCAGCAGAAGCTGGCCAACCGCCGCAGCGTGAAGATCACCGAGGAGGACTGGAAGAAGAAGATCGAGGAGGAGGAGCGCGAGAAGGAGCGGGCCGACAGCGAGGCGGCGCGCAAGAAGGAGGAGGAGATGCGCCTCATCGAGGAGGAGCGCAAGCGCAGGAAGGAGAGTGGCGGCGACGCCCCGGGGTCGACGACAACGTCGGAGCCGCGCCCGCGCGAGAAGGCCAAGGCCGGTACAGTCATTGAGCGCGGTCCCCACGGTGGAGTCCCGCGAGCCGCGTCGGCGCCCTCGATCCCAGCAACCACGGCCGGCGGCGGCAGCGGCATTCAGCGACCGGTGTCGGCCGCCCCGAGCCCGGCCACGACCAACAAGAAGATCACCGTCCGCGGCGATGCGTGCGCCGTGTGCGCCAAGACTGTCTACATCAACGAAAAGCTCTCGGCCGACGGCAAGATCTTCCACAAGCTCTGCTTCCGGTACCCGACAGTGCCACATAGCTTTGTGTGCGGTGGTTGCATGCACTCACTGACTCTGGCTTGTGATAATGTTTGAACACATCAGATGTGCGCACTGCAACAAGACCCTCTCCCTCGGCAACTACGCTGGTCTTGAGGGCAAGCTCTACTGGTACGCTCCTCCTCCTCCTCTGCAAGTTCTCTTCCTCTGCCTCCAGATAAACTCAATCTCTAACTCTTCCTCCTTGCAGCAAGCCGCACTTCAAGCAGCTCTTCAAGCTGAAGGGCAACTACGCGTCGGGCTTCGGCGGACAGACGCCTGTGGAGGAGTGGAACCAGCAGAAGTCCATGCGCGCTCAACAGCAGTGAGCCCACCACGCACATGCACCCAGCAAGTGCCACTGTTATTATTATCCTCATCATCGTCATTGTTATTCTTATTTATTCGTTCTATCCTATGAACGCAATACAAACCCTCTCCTTTCCCTAAGCTGCATGCATGCGCACGCCAGGCCACCACCTTCACCGCGTTGTACCATTCCAGCGGGCTCGCAGGAGCACAGATTCAGGCGCGGGTCACGCTGGTCGTTGTGTGATCTACTACTGCTTGAGCTCGCCGCAGTCCGAGATCTTGATGATCTCGAGAGGCCTGTCGTTGCTGTCCCTCCTGGCGGCCTCGATCTTCTGGACGATGTCCATGCCCTCCACGACCTTGCCGAACACGACGTGGCGGCCATCGAGCCAGGGAGTGGGCACGGTGGTGATGAAGAACTGCGAGCCGTTGGTGTTGCGACCAGCGTTGGCCATCGACAAGGTGCCTGTTGTGCGTATCGTGGCGGTGTTAATGGCATAGTAGGGACTTTGTAGAACGAAGCGCCTTAGTGCGGAGAGATACCAGGCTCGACGTGCTTCATCACGAAGTTCTCATCGGCGAACTTGGCTCCGTAGATGGACTCGCCACCAGTTCCCTGTGGGGTACGGCATACGCCATGAGCCATGCAGCGTGCAGCAATTAAGTGCTGCAGTTGGCACAGCGCGCGCCGAGAAGGAGAGAACAAGTACGTTGAAGTTGGTGAAGTCGCCACCCTGGATCATGAAGTTGGGGATAACGCGATGGAAGATGGAGCCCTTGTAGTGCAGGGGCTTGCCGATCGATCCGAGGCCCTTCTCGCCTGCACTCGCCACACAAACGCAGCCCGGGTAAGGCACTCTCACGCCGCCAGTCAGTGCAGTGTTGGGAGTTATAAAGTACCGGTGCAGAGGGCCCTGAAGTTCTCGGCGGTCTTGGGCGTCTTGTCCTTGTAGAGCTGCGTGCATCAGATGGAATGGATAATTAGTATTCTTGGCGCGCGATGACGAATCTATCGGAACGATTGTGGTAATGCTGACTTCCGCAGGAATGTGATTGTTGCTTGCGCAGCGGCACTAGAGCGCCTGCCCCCAGTGGTAGCGCCAAAAGGGAAGCGTAATCGTACCTCCATCACGATTCTGCCGAGGGGCTGGTTCTCGCGGGTCACCTCGAAGAACACGCGGGGGTTCGTCGTGACGGGAGCGGCATTGGTAGTGAACAGTCTCTTCCACATCTTCAATGTATCGATTGACAGATAGATGGCTCACGTGTCTCGTGCTTCGATCAAGAGCTACAAAAAAAAACAAAGTTTGCAGCCAAAAAGAAAAGGCAAAGAAACTCGGGAATGTCTGGAATTTCAGTAAGCTTGCGCTGGTGTGGTGGTGGTCTGCGCCGCGTTCAGGCCCGCCACGCCCATCTCCACCCGCTGCGCGTGCTCGCGCGCACGCTCCTCCTTGCGCTTGCGCTTGAGGCTCTTCTTGCTGACGATCTTCATACCATACGGCCACACCGAGAACTTGGACAGGCGGGCGNGGCGAACTGCACCGCGGTGAAGATGCCTGCGGCGAGCCACACCCAACCCAACCTCGGTCGCTGTTCAGAAAATGCAGTGTGTCCCATGGTTTGAGTGGGCCAGGGGGAGTGCGTACCGATGATGGTGAGGATGTTGCTGATGAAGGCCATGACGAGGGATAGAATGATGAGCCAGCCGAAGCACACCAGCCAGATGACATTGGCGGCGGTGTTGTAGGTGGTGCCAGGTCGGTGAAGGTCCGATGTGGCTTCCTCGGGCGGGATCGGCACTGGCTTGAACCCGATCGGAAGAATGGCCCAACTAAAAGCAGGACCAATCCCGAGGGAGTGTGTTGCATGTTAACCCATACAGCGGTGGCAATGTTGGTGAGAATGTGAGGAACGCACACAGCCCAGCGGAAAGCTTCGAGGCCCATGGGAATGCCCACGATGGTGAGGCACAGGACCAGGCCGGCGAAGAGAAACATCCCGGCCACCACCCACCCGCCCAGCACTATCCAAATGATGCGCCGTATGGTGAGCACCGGCTCTACCTCCAGCACATACTGCACCGCGTCGTAGATTTTCATGAACCCGTGCGCTCCCGCCTTCACCGCCTGCATTCTCTCTTCTTCTTCTTCTTCTTCTTCTTCTTCTTCTTCTTCTCTCTCTCTCTCTCTCTCTCAGTTTGTTGTGGACCTCCACACTCTCTATTCCTTCTCCTTCTGCGTCTCCTTTCTGTGGTCGTTGGGTTGCGGCACTCGATTCTCCACTTCTGAAGTGCAGTGCTTGCGTCCCCATCGGCCGATGGCGTTCCTTTCTTTGCACTTACGTTCGGAATTTCGCCTCCATCCCCTTGGCCGAAGCGGAGCATGCTCAAGTCGAGGAGGGAGGCGAAGAAGAAGTGCAAGACAACCAGCGCAGCATGCTGCCGATCGGACAATTTATGGGTGCATTTGGCAGGCCATTCTTTATTCGGGAGTTTGCTCTTCGGTCGAAGAAGGTGGCAGGTCTTTGTCCTCCTTGATGATGATCACGGAGCAGGGCGCGTGCTCGACCACGTACTGGCTCACGCTGCCCACCGGGGACTTCTTGTCGGCGGTCATGCCCCGGCGGCCCATCACGATCACGTCCACGCCCAGCTTCTTGGCCTGGCTGGGCAGCTTCTTGCGCGCGTCGCCGTGGCGGATCACCGCCGTGTAGGGGACCTGGCGCTTCTCCAGAGCGGCGCCTAACCGCTGGAGCAGGGCCTCTCCCCGCATGTGGGCGCGCCAGTCCGAGTCAATGCAGGGCACTTGCAGTACGTTGGCTGCACCGGGGTAGCGCACACGCACAGGTGAGACACAGAGGTGATGAGGGCGCGCAAGTCAGGCCCAGCGGTGCGAGTAGGGCGGCAGCAGCGTACGCTCAAGTTGGTAGATGTGAGTGAGGAAGACGTGGTCCTCTGGCTTGGCGTGTTTCAGAATCCACACCAGTGCGTGCTTGGTGCTGTTCGACTTGTCTACGGCGAGTAGGTACTTCATGTTTGTGTGCGTTGGTTCGTCTCTCTTGTCCTTCTTGCTCTGGGTTTGTTGAGTTTTCCTTTGTGGAGATCGGACTCCTATTGGTTGCCATGATGGCACTCCCCGTAAAACTACTTGAGTTCGCCACGACATGGGAAAACTCCATTTCCTCTTGATTTCCCGCTCATTATTTCTTCTTCTACTGGCCCATCGCAGCCTAGACGTTTACGACAGTTGAACTCCACCACCGTCGTCTTCATCATCTGCAGCGTAGGCTATGTTGGCTCGGTTGGTTGGCACAATACATCTTTGTTCTTTTACACTCCTCTTGCCTGCGCTCATCATGGCGGGTGTGATGATGGCACAGGCACAAGCACAGCAGCATGTCAGTGGCTTATTTGACCTCGACCTCCTCCTTAGCGGCGGCGGCGACGGAGAGGTGGATGACCGAGGGCGCGGGCTTGATGTCGTCCTGGGCGACGGGGGCGTTGGTGGGCGCCGACACGACAATGTCCTCCGGGTGGAACATGTCCTGGAGGAACTCGTAGGACAGCAGCGTGATGCCGAACTGCGGCGACGAGCGGAACACGCGCGGCACCACTCCCTTGAAGAACGCAGTCGGACCCTGTTGTGTGTATGTCGGTGTGTTGCGGTTAATAGGGTAGAGTGGAGTGGCGGTGTCGAGGGGAGTTGACGTACCTCGGACTTGAGCACCTGGACGAAGCAGTCGAGGATGCCGTTGTACCTGGCCTCGCCGAGCCTGGCCTCGACCTGCAATCGCGTCTTGATGACGTCGGCCGGGGTGGTGGTCGACGCGGCGGCGACGCCGGCCAGCGAACCGGCCAGCAGGAGGTTGGTGTTGGAGAGGCGGCCCTCCTCGTCCCTGAGCGACTGCTTGAGCTTGGCGTAGGCCGGGAAGTAGATGCCCGAGAAGGGGATATCGCGCAGGAAGCACGCCGACGCTCCCCTATAGAGGCCTGTGAGCGAAGAAGACGAAGAAGCGAAAAGAATGAGCAACAAACCAATCACAGAATTGGGGGGGGAGTAACAAATAGAACGAGAATGATCGTGAGCCTCAGACGTTCATCTGAGAAATTCCTTCATAACACGTGGTTCATGAAAGTGCATAATGTGGTCATCATTGTAGGCGCCGGATCACTGCAGGACGCACGCACGCACACCACCGCACACGCGCACAAGAGGAAAGAGGGGAGGGGAGGGGAGGGTCGGTTACCTGTGAACCCGAGCTCCTTACAAATCTGGTAGGCCGACTTCTTGGCGCCGGGCGTTTCGCCCTGCACCTGAAGGCGGATCTTGACGATCTCGAGCGGGTTGGTGAAGATCACCTGCGAGGCTCCCGCACCGGCGCCGGCCAGAACCTCGAGCGGGAAGTAGATCTCTCCAGGCTTGGCGCCCTGCACCTGTAGGCATCACACAACACGATCAACATCACTCCCTCGGCGGCAGCAGTCGAATAGTTGGACGGCCTACCTGACCGAACCACGAGCGCAGGTAGTCGTTGACGACGAGCTTGATAGCCTTCTCGGGAGCGACTCCGATCAACTGGGGACCCAGTCCCTTGTAGAAGCCCTTGAAGCCCTCGTACTTGAGGACCTTGGCGGCGCAGTCCCACGACGACGTGTAGATGACGCGGCCCGGCGGCACGATGCCGCCCTTGGTGCGCCGCTGGTTCTGCATGCGGGTCTTCACCAAGTCGATCGGGTACACAAACGTGGCACCGATGGCGCCGGCAAAACCGCCGATGGCGAAGCTCTCCATGGCCTTGACCATGGCGCGGCCGGGGTTGACGGCGTGCTTGATGACCTTGAGCTGCTGGATGTCGTAGAGCCGGCGGGCGCGCCTGAACTCCATGATGTCGAGGAACGCGTTGCAGTCGAGCATGCCGCGCTTGTTCTGGTCCTCGAAGAGGTGGAACACAAGCTCGATCTCGGACGGGTTGAGCTCGACACCGGTGGACACCCGCGCGGTGCGCCGGAAGTCGTCGCGCGTGATGTTGCCCGAGTTGGCCACCATCGCCATCTTGAGCGCCCGCTCGAATTCCGACAACCGATAGATGAAGATATTGAACTCGCGGAATCGATCGAAGGTGACCGAGGCATCCTTGAACGCCGCGCTCACGGTCTTGAGGTTGTCTACCACGCGCTTGGGGATGCGGGTTGAGGGCGCGTTGACCAGCAGCACGCGCGCAAAGGCCTCCATCGGGATCGCGTTCTTGTCGCTCTCGAACGAGTTGCGCGAGAACTCCTGCGCTAGGATGCCCTCCTTCAACGACTGCACAGAGAGAGCGCAAGAGAAAAGAGCATGAGTTGGTTGGCACGTGTGTGTTGTGTGTTGTGTTGTTGTGTGTTGCGGGTATGTGCGCGTACGCCAAAGATGAGACCAAGCTCAGCCTCGCTGATCTTGCCCTTGCCGTCCTTGCCGAAGTAGCGCTCCCAGTACGGGTCGTCCAGATCAAACATAAGGCGCGGACCCACGCCCGTCGATGCCACCACCTTGCGGAACTCGTCTGTGCGACGCAACGCGATATGCGATCTGTCAGCTCACAAGGCCCTGCGCAGGGCGGTGGGAATCGAGAAGTACCTTTGGCGAGGAGACCGTCAGAGTCGTTGTCGAAGACCTGGAAAGAGGTGGCAAGGGCCTTCTTGGTCGAGGAGGAAAGGGCATCGAAGAGGACGAACTCGGAGAAGGAGATGAGGGTGTCGTCGGTAGGGAACAGCTCGCGGAAGGTGTCCAAGGCGAGCGCCGGCCCGAGCTCGCTGTCGGGCGGCATCATGGAGGCGATGAAGTCCCGCCGCGTCATGAACTTGACGCCGTTGCGCTCCGCGCTGGCGTACTTGGTGAACAGCTTCTCCAGCAGTGCCAGCGGTTTCTACGAGTAGGAGACCAATTCACACGAACAAACGCAACAACACGACATCTAACGGGTTTAGATCGTGCCCGGCCCCTACTCAGACGCCCTGCCCTTGGTGCTGTCTGCCACTGCTTCCAGATCTTTGTTTGGTGTTGAATTTGGTCCATAAAATCTACGATTCATCGATTACACGCCCACATCACTGCGCGACAACGAAATCGAGCACCAATTGGGCTGCACATGAGAGAAGGATAAAATGGCGTACCTCTTCGCGATTGGTGATCTCATCGGCAAGTGGCAGAGTGAGAGCGGTCACTACCAGACCGGCACCCACACCGATGGCGAGGATGCGCTTGATCACACCCGAACCGCCGCTCGACGACGCGACCTCTTCCTGCGCGTGCGTACGAATGGGCTGGTTGTCGGTGATGATCGACCGTCTGGGCAATCGCAGCAGCGACGCCGAGCCCCCCTGCCTGCCACCGCCCAGGAGGCGTGACGAAACCGTGTTCGACCTTCGTACGACGAGACCCTTGCGCATTGTTGTGTAGTGACTGATTTGTGCTGTCCGGCGTGCAGGTCGTCAATTTGTCTTTTTTCACTTCCTCTCTCCTCTACGGTTTCTGTTGTCTCGATTTCGCAGCGAGTACGGGCAGAGCAGTTGCTGGTTGTTGGGAGGGTGCCTGGCGGTTGAGGTCTGGAGCACCAAAGAAGAGACGAGAGCAAAATGGCGGGGAGCCTCTCGTCCCCAAGGCCCAGACGTGGGTCTTCTTCATCAGTTGGGACCTTTGGGATTCCCTAAGTCCGCAAATCGAGAAATTCCGTTTCCTACTTTTTCTTTTTTGCGCCAGGGTCCCTTCCTTATTCGCTCAGTCTGTGGGTTGGTACTTTTGGGTGGTGCGGGCGATGAGGTTGGTGCAGAGCTCCTGGATTGGCTGTAGGTCTGCGGCGGCGATGTCGGCGCCCATGGAGTACAGGGCAGCCTCCTTGACAGTGGCCGCCACCGCTTCCGGCAAGATGCCCGTTAGGTCGGCGGTTGCCGCGTCATCGCGAAATCCTGTGTGCACAGAGTTGACCGAGGTGTGAGTCCTCTGTTGGTGCAGGGAGGCCCTCGATCGCGGAGGGACATGTACCGATGGCCAGAACACACCTGGCGTAGGTGACGCCGTCTGGGACGAGCTTGCCCAACTCCGGAAAGTGCCAGCCGTACCATTCCCGCACCGAAGCCGCATACTGAAGTGAACCACTTGCATTCATGAGTCAGGCGCCACAACAGGAGGCATGAATGAAGTCTATGAAGCGGACACGCACTTCAGCAGCCACCTTGTCCATCGCGCTTGAACTAAAATGAAAAAGTTAAATAAAAAGATAAAAAATCTTAATTTTTCTGGCCCCTTTTACCTGGTGTTCGTGGAACCACGACGAAAGAGAGGCCGAAGTTTGTTGCGCTCGCCCTCTTGGCCACCTCTTCTCCTCGCACACCGGCTCCTTTTCAACCCACTCCTTGGTGCAGTCATGAACACTGCTAAAAAAAAGCCTCCGGTTTCAGCGCACTTGCCGCGCACTTGGTGGGGGCAAAGTGAGCCAGAGCACTTTTGCCGCACTTGGGGTGAGGCGCAACTGCCTGACAGCGCCTCGCAAGTGAGTGTGCTGGAACTGCAGCCCAGCACTTCGTGGTCACCTGATCAAGGTGAGGTAAAAGTGTGGCAAATGTGAGTGTTGAGCAAGTGCAACGCCACACTTGCTGACACACTGGGCGAGAGATGAGGGAGATGTTATATTATGTGAGAGAACAAGACACGAGTAACTGACGGTTGGCTGTTGGTCAGTGGTCCTGGTGGTTGGTGGTTGGGTGTGGGGGGTTGGGTCGGCGGTTGGGAGCGGTGGTGGTCGGCGGTCGGCAGTCTGTAGCGATAGGTCGGCGGTCGGTAATGTGGTGGTTGGCGGTCGCCAATTGGCAAGCGCCATATGGCGGTCGGCGGTTGGCAGTAGGCGGTCGCGGTCGGTGATGGTTGGTGGCAGTGGGTGATTGGTGATTGGCATTCCTAGATACACACCCATACACACAACACACCGAGATAAGAACATTGATCAACAAAGTGCGTGCAGCAATATTACCCTCAATCAGTTTCAATTGAGGTGAGGTCGTTGGAGCCTTCGATGTGCAGATCCACCCCCATCAGGCTGCTCAATATACTTGCACTGCGTTAAGAAACACTGTTAGGAATAGGTTTGATAGGTTGATTAGGGAGGGAGGGAGGCATGTACCTGTGTTGGTCGGCTTGCTCTGTTGTGGGCTCATGGTCACCAATGAACCATTTCAGTCGGTGATTCAGTAGGAGGTGCCGAGAGTCCTTGCCGTGGGGAACAATCGACAGCTGAAGTGCCACCTCCCAGCCGCATGTGCCAAGTGGGATGTACTCGATGGAGCCATGAGTGAGTCGTAGCATGTTCACTCCAGGCTCACGAGCAGCCAGTAGCTTCCGAGCGCGCACCTTGAGCCATGCTGTTTCCTGCCCGCCAGAAGAAACGACAAGAACGGACAGTAACTTGCAGGCCATGTGGTAAGCGCCGTGGGCAACCTTTTCTTGCAGTGCACGCAGCATGTCTGCTGGCCAAGCCGCTGCTGCGCCATTGAACTGTGGAGATGACTTAGACAACATAAGAGTGATCAGCAAAAGCACGTGGCAGGCTCTGTTGTTTAGGGTTGGACCAGTACCTCGATTGGTACTCGCACAAGAATGTCATAGGGATGGCGGATGAAGTGCCCATGAAAGTGGAAGGACGTCCGTTCACGAACCACAAAGCCCTCATGGATGGGAACACCCTCTCGCAGCATGGCCTTCCGTAGCTGGGCTCGATCCCCAAGCTGCTCTGCACACTGCTGCTTTCCATTGGAAGTAAGAAGGGAGAGGGCCAAACCAAATACTTAGAAGGATTAAGTAGATTGCGGTCTACCTCGTCACTTTCCTGAGAGTGCTGGACATGTGTGCGTGTGGCACCTGCTGGCGTGTAGAGGGCAGGACGGGACTGTGCCAAGTGTTCCAGCGGTGGTGTTGCAGCGGCCACGGCATCATGCCGGTGCATCTGTTTGAAACACGCACACACACAGGCACACGCACACTCACACAACACACACGCACGCGCGCACACACCACACACATACACACACATGAACACGCACATGCACACTCACACACCACATGAACACCACATGAACACCACGCGCGCGCACACACACACACACACACGCACGCACACACACGCGCGCGCGCGCGCGCACACACACACACACCACACACACGCACACGCGCACGCGCGCGCGCGCGCACACACACACACACACACATGCGCACACACGACACACAACAAAGTGATAAGCAAAGTGGTTAGAAGTGCATGGCGAGACAAGATCGGTGTAGCATACGAGGAGTAGAACATCACGGCTGAGGTTGTGATGATTGGTTGCACAGGCAACATTCTTGCACATTCGATGGCGGAGCTCCCAGAGGCGAGTGGACTGCAGCCAGGCAGGTCCAAGGTGGCGTATCATGGCTGCCCAGTGTTCAAGCATTTCGAAGTTTGGGAACGTGAAGCTGAGCTTCACATCTGTTGATCATTGCACATGTGAGCCAGTTTTCATGTACACGAAATTGGAATGTACCTTCACCGTGGAAGCGTTCAGTGACGTTGCTGAAGATGGCCACCATCATCTGCTTCCACTCTAGAGCAAGCCGCTCTAGTTTGGCAAGGTCAGCTTCGTTGAACGAGTCCTGCCTCAGCATCACAAGCATATCGATGTGCGCGCGCCAGCAACGTAGCTCCTCAGTGGGAACCAGTCCCACTAGACAGGCCTCAATGACTTGGGCAACACTCTCCATTTCACCACCTGTGAGTGGTTCAAGCACAAAGGCCCGACCACCCTGCACAGCACCGTGAGCCAACAAGAGTTGTGACAAAGCTGGCCATGAAGGAGTAGAAGCCGTACCTGAGATTTCTTCTCTTTCACAAGTCCATGCCGAGCGTGGAGAAGTCCGGGGAAGTTGGCATATTCTCTAAGTCGCTTGTTGAGGATCAACATGTTCTTCCACCCCATCTTCACTGCCTGATAGCGAGCATGCCTCTGGTCATGAACCATGTTAGCGTTAGAGAACCAAGGTTGTGTAAACAAACTGGAAATACCTTCAAGAGGCCAAGTAGCTCCAAGTGCAGCTCATCAAGACCGAAGCACTCGTAGAAGTTCTGATGCATCGACTTCAGCTGCCAGAAGGGGCTGTAGGTATTCGCCAGACCTTCCATCTGGAGCAGTGTGCGAGCTGCTCCTTTGTCGCCCTCATCCATCATCTTGAGGAGATAGAGGTGAAGGGTGCGGGTACGCTGACTGTCTCGCAAAGGGGCAAGATCGATCAACGGACCTCCGTCCGCTGGGTCATGTGGCCAGGTACACACTCCAAAGAGACAGGTCAGCTTGTGGCAGTAGCGACAGGCAACCAATCCACCTGATTGCTTGACGCCTGCAGATAACACATAAGCCACCACAGCCATGGCACACATGATGGTGGACGTGGACGTGAGCATGGGCGTGCGCGTGCGCGTGGGTGTGCGCGACCGCGGGCGTGGGCGTGGGCGTGCGGGCGTGATCGTGAGCGCAATGTGCGCGTGGGCGTGGGCGTGGGCGTGCGCGTGGGCGTGGGCGTGCGCGTGGGCGTGGGTGTGGGCGTGCGCGTGCGCGTGAGCGTGAGCGCAATGTGGGCGTGGGCGTGAACGTGAATGTGGTCGTGAGCGTGGGCGTGCGCGTCCTCGTGAGCGTGCGCGGGCGCGGGCGTGTGCGTGGGATCGTGGGCGTCAGTTAGGGCGTCCGGTATTATCGCGCACAGTCAGGTCCGGTGGTATTGTGGCGTGGCGTGTCCAGTTCCGTGAGGTTGTGTCATGTTGTGGTGTTGGGGCAAGTCAGTTCAGATTATGATGTTGTGGAATGTCGGCATGAGCGTATAAGAGGTGTGGGCGTACATTCAACCTCGGCAAGACCAACATGGTCGGAGAGGAAGCAGAACATGGAGCCGTAGCATCGGATCGTCGTACCAGTGCTGGCAAAGAAGATGTCGACCCCTTTCTCGAGGCGGCGCATCGGCTTGATGACGACCTCCTCGAGCACGGCCAGAGGATCAAGATTCTCGGGTAGAATGCACAGAAGTGTGCGGCTGAGCGACTTCTTGAGATCAGCCACGCTACGGTTGGCGATGAGCATGTAGATCGCGTTAACGCTCTTGCTGCGGGTGGCATAGGCGAGGTAGGCATCGATGTAGAAGATCACTTGAAGAAGCTTCCACTCAGCACGATCTCCTGCTCGTTTGGCTGCTTGTCTGCGCAACACAGTGGTCAGCATCTACAGTGGAGTGTAGTTCGTTGGAACATGTGGGCAATGTACCTTTCGACGTGCGCCCACCGATGTGTGGTACACGGGTGGCCGTAGGGGACGTTGGGGATGTGGGTGAAGTGCTCATCATCAAGGCACCGCTTGGTTCCATAGTGCCCGCGCAGGACCTTCAATGGGCACATGTAGGTCACCAGCTCGTTCTTCACCTCAACTGTCTTGCACTTCTGCGAGGTGAAGGTGTTCTAAAAAGAAGAATCTTGATTAGATCTTTCAGCGCAGTGGTTGTTTGTGTTTGTACGTACCTGGCCGACTTGCTTCAGGAGGTACGCTGACGGAGGAACGTCATCAGCACAGAAGTCTGGGTCGTGGATCAACTGTAGGAGGAGCTCAACTGCATTGCTAGTGAGCCGCAAGAGCGTCACCAGGGCATAAAGCCGTTCTGTCGAGGAATTCGCCCACTTTGCCCATGTTGCTTGTCGAGCCTGTACAGTGGGCGTGAGCGTGAGCGTGGGCGTGAATGTGGGCGTGGGTGTGAGCATGGGTGTGAATGTGGGCGTGGGCGTGAGCGTGGGCGTGAATGTGGGCGTGAATGTGAGCGTGGGTGTGAGCGTGGGCGTGGGCACACACACACACACGTACACCCACACACCACACGCACATGCACCACCGCACACATACACGCACCACACGCACACGCACCACACGCACACGCGCACGCGCACCAATAAGCCCACACCACACGCACACGCACCACCGCACACGTACAGGCACCACGCACACGCGCACCATAACGCTCACACGCGCATCACTGCACATGTACAAATGCACCACACACACGCACCACACGCACACGCACCACCGCACACACACACACACACACACACACCACCGCAGCAAAACAACACACCACTCTCACACACACACACACACACACACACACACACACACACACACACACACACA
>CDFC01061887.1:10014-24064 GCA_000826385.1 Acanthamoeba rhysodes | reverse complement strand
ACACACACACACACACACACACACACACACACACAACACACAACACACAACACACAACACACACTTGTACAGATGCACAAAACGTACGGTGTGGTTGGACTCTCTGAACTCAACCTCCTCTGGTTCGCTGTCCTCAGTGTCGCTGTCATCTGAGCTCTCCGGGTCTTCAGCTGCTGGCCAGGTCTGGCGTACTCGGTCCGTGGAGGCCGGTGGTGTCCTCTCCTGTCCATGTTGAATTGCATCCTGTCTGACCACTGTTCCCGCGGCCAGCTGCATTTAGCCCTCGCCGTTGTTGCCCTCTGGCAGTGCACTTACCTTGCACTGCTGCGTCCAACTCGTCATCAGCATCATCCTCTGTCTCTGAACTGTACGAAGCACTCTGCCAGATAGGCTTCTTTTGATGACCTGTTCTTCTCCGCTTCTGTTATCAATTGCTTAGTTCTTTTGATGCACCTGAATACCAACACACTGCCCACACAAAGACAGGTACCCGTTGTTTAGCGTGACGGGTTGGGGAATGTGTGGCTCGCTCCCTCCTGTCCTCTACTACAAACATATCATCTTCAAGCCCTGTGGTGATCGTTGTGTCCATCATGTCTGGGGCACCACGAAGCCTCTGGATCTCAGCTTGGGAGGGACCCAGCCGCGCTTGCTCCCCTACATGCACATCGACACACCACATCAATGCCCATTCAGCAGTGTGTGTGTGTGTGTGTGTGTGGGCGGTGTGTGGAAAGTGGCAAGCTCGAAGCGCACCTTGAACAAAGAGAGCCCACTTTCTTTTGTGTGCTTTTGAAGACTGGTGCTTTGCCTTGGAAGAAGCCTTCATGATGTGGCCTGGGCACGCCTCACATCGCCACCACTTCCCCGGTTCACGGCGAATTCGGTTGCAGTCAACACACCGGCTCTCATCTTCACTGTTGCGCTTGTTGAAGAGTCGATTGATGGGGCAGGAACAATCAACACACTCTGCGACCTTACGCCGCTCCTGCCCCCCCCCCCATGTAACATTAGATTTTGAATTCAACAAGAAGCATTTGGTCTATTCGCACAGTTCATAAATCACACCAATGTCCGTACCCTCTCTTGGGTTGATTTGTCTTCATTCATCCTTCGGTCTGTTGATTGGCTCAAGATGCTGTTCCTGGCTTTCGTGTGCTGAATGACAGAAGCAAAATGAAATTTCCTTTTTTAATAATTAAACGAAAAAGGAATTGTGCATCTCAGATTAATACATCACATGCGTTTGAGATGAAGAAGACCAACATGTCGAAGCCTTAGATGGTAAGGGTTGACCTTTGGGTCCCGTCCAGTCATCGTAGCCAAATTGGTTAGTTTCCCTCAGTTTGATTTGGCGGGAAGATGAAATGCCTGCATTTGCTTACACTTCTTCATTAATTCATTCACAGCACTCGAAGATGGAAGCAAAGCTCGACCTTCTCCTTCAACAAATGGCTGTTCTTACCTCTGCTGCCCCAACAAGTGCGAAATTGCCCATCTTGGACAAGGATCTCGACTCGAAGATTCACTTCTGCGTCGATCAAGCATTCTACTCGAAAGGGCACCTCAGCCCAGGCGAAGGCCATTCCTTGGCTCAGCAGCTGGAGTCTTCGCTCTCAACACAATTCATCCTCACCGACAATCAACGGATTCGAGTAGCGCGCAGTTTCAAATCGGTACTGCGATCCACATTTTTTTTACTTTATTTCTTTGCTGAAGAGTTCAATGGATGCAACAGTTCCGAGGCAAGCGTGAAACGATCTGCACGGGCATCAAGATCCAACTTCGAATCGATTACGAGGTGGAGCAAGCACAGGATTCGCAGATTCATTCATTCGATCCGTGCATCTACCGCCAAGCTCTCCTCAAGGACCCTGCACGCATCACCGCACTTCTCCACAAGGTGCTCCAAGATGACGGTGCCGAGGTCGAGGTTGCAGGAGTCACAGCAAGGCCAGGCAATCTACGGGTACACAGCCTCACCTCCCAGCATCTGTGGGTCAAGGAGATCAAGAGTGCCTGCCAAGAGCCGTACAACTTCCTCTTTGATGAAGTCAACAAGCTGATGATTGATTCTAATCCTGTACGCCAATGCATGCTTATACAGATGGGCAAATCATAGCACACAACTGATACATCCTTTTCCTCATGCAGGCTTGGTACCCAGCGGATCTAAACGCGAGATGCAATGGCAACAAGAAGTCCAAACTGGTTGGGGTACGGCACATCAACATGAACAAACAGCACTCCTCTCCGCCACACACACGCGCACGCGCACCAATAAGCTCACACGCACTACCGCACCACCGCACACACACACACACCATAACACTCACACACACATCACCACACATGTACAAATGCACCACGCACACGCCACACGCACACTAACCACCACACACGCACACGCGCCAAACAACTTCTGTTTGGTGTAGATCACTCGGGGCTTTGCAACTCCGGTGAAAAGGCGCAGAGCGGCCATTACTGTGGTGCGTACAAGAAGTAGAGCGCAAGTGTTGTGTTGTATTGATCCTTTCTTTCACGCTTGTCTAGTCACCTGTGGCAACACCAGCTTCATCGGCAAGTCCTGTGCTTGTTGTGGCCCCCACTCCGGTGCGTGCTGTCTGGAAAGCGCTTCTTGTTTGTGTCAGATATACACATGCAGTATTGATTCCTTTCTTTCCCTTCCACATAGTCACCTGCGGCAACAGAGGCGTCGTCGGCAGGTCCTGTGCTTGTTGTGGCCACCGCTCAAAGCAATACGATGCCAAGCAATTCTTCGTGTGCAGTTGAGATGGAAATGGTGCGTTGCTTTCCACATACTTGAGTTGCAGGTGCTGACCGTGGCGTAGGCATCTCAACTACTGTCAAATCTCCAGCGCATGAGCAAGACTCCTGCTGAAGTCAAGGAGACGCGAGAGTTTGGCAAGAGGAAAGACGCTGGCCAAAGCAAGAAGAAGCAGGCAAAGAAGCACAAGTCCGATTACATGAAAGGTGCGCACGCTCCACTTTGCAGCTGTAAAGTGTACAAGCATCTTAGCACTTGTCCGCAGGTCTCCTGACAGTCGGCTTTGCGAGCGACGATCTTCCTGAGAGAGGCTTCAAGTTCGTCGCGAAGCTGAGCCAGGATCGTGATGGCGTGTTCTTCAGCCTCAACGACAAACAGTGGCTGCAGTGCTTGAGTGACCGCAGCCTGGCGGCAGTGGGCGACTTCTTCAGTGCCACCTGCACACGCACCGAGACTGGGGGAGAGCTCACTTTCGACGACGGCAACACCAAGGCCAGGGTCGACAGTGTGGAGAAGCTCTTCTTCAACTTCGACACTGCAGGCGAGGACGAGGGCGACGAGTCCTTCTCTGGACGGGCAAAGGCAAGGAAGCCTCGCGCGGCCAAGGGGCAAGGGAAGACCGCGAGTACGAAGCGCGGTGGAAGAAAGGTACGGACCCCATCGACTCACCTGGTGAACAGGAGAAGCATACAGCTGACCCTCTTTCTGTCTTTCGGCCAGTGAACACTTGTCACCCACCGGGCAAATGTACGATGAGTGTGTGTGTGTGTGTGTGTGTGTGTGGTGAGTGTGCGTTGGCGTGTGCATTTGTGTTTGACGTCTGTCTCTAACTTCTCTTTATCTGCTGCTCACCGCGGTCGACGACAGCAACAGCGATTGCGGCAATCAGGCGAGCGGGAACAGGCGATCGGTCAAGAAGAGTGGAACGAGCCACACCGGAGCTACTGAGCACGCGAGGAGGCCGTGGAGCTCCTGGGCAGCGGGCGGCGTCAAAGTGCTGTTATTGTGCTTTTATTGTGCATCATCAAGTGATTAAAAAGTGAGCCGCCAGTGCGCACCGTTTGGAATTACTTGATAAAGCACTTTTATTCAAACAACGCACTTTTAAAGCACTTAATGGAGCACTTCCGGCGCAGGCTCCACCCACCTTCGCGACACCCGAAGCGCCTCCAAAGTGCCCGGAGAGTGGGGTCTTTTTTTTCGCAGTGAATGGCCCTCAATACAACCCACCAGCGATGGTGACCTCGTCCGCGACCTCGTCTGCTTCATCTTCCGCCCCGATCCTTTTCTACACCCACATGCCCGCCGGGGCTTATGCGTACAACCCGCCCGTGGTCGCCCCGGTCGGCACCGGCTCGCCTGCGCCCGTGCAGCACGGCGCCGCCGTCTACCAGCCCGCAGTGTACCAGCAGATGCCGCCTCTGTCCCAGTCCGGTCAGTTGCTCTACTCGCGCCCTCCATCATCGGCGTCGTCGGGCCTGTCCGCCTCCACAAGCTCGGCCTACCCTCTCTCGCCCGGGGCGTTGCCTCCGTCCTCGCGTCCTTCTCGCCCTCGCGTGGTCTCCACCGTCGCTGCGTCGTCAGTGCACTACGCCGCTCCCTCTGCCCCTACTCTCATCTCTGCGCCCACCGCACCCGAACAGGAGGCACGCAGCCTTTCTTAATATCTGTTATCTGTTATTATTTATTCATTAGTGACTTATTTGTTGTGTTTTTTATTGTTAGAATTATTCGTTATTGACGCGCGCTGTCGTTTGGAGTAGCCAGGAGCGACGCCGTTGGCCGTGCATGTACAGATCCCCAACGCCGAAGTGGTGAGCGGTGAGAAGAAGCCCTTTGTCGTACGGCACCTCCTTGGTCTTCGCGCGCGCGTGCGTGTGTGTAGTCGGCGCGCAGCTCACTGCAGCTCACTCCATGACGCATCGTCGGTGTAGGTGTTCGAGATCCACTTCCGGGCGGGCGACGTGCAGCACATCGCCCTTAAGCGCTACAGCGAACTACGCAAGATCCACGATCAAGTACGCTGTCCCTGGGCTGTCAGGGAGTCTCTTGGACTCCACGCCGCTCCCGTGTGACACGCTTGGATAGTGGTTGCCAACTGTTCCCCTAACCACAACCTACGCAGCTGGTCAGCAATGCCGCCCTGCGCGAGTGTACCCTGCCCGATTTTCCTCCGGCGCCGTGGTTCACCGATCACACCAAGCCGGAGCACATGGCCCGGCGAAAGAAGGAACTCGTGCGGTACACGTCTCCCCTTCAACAAAGCATGGGTCAAGATGGAGCGCTGACGTGACAACGAACCGCATTATTGGCTAACCGATGATGGCGGTGCATTTCAGGTACTTCAACACGCTGCTGAAAGAACCGAAGGTGTTGGTCCTTCCCAAGTTTCACGTGCTCATGGAGCTGGCCACAGATGCGGCTGAGGCCATGCGCGCGGTCGGCAACCACATCCTGGACGCGGTAAGTCGAGACCCTGTGTTGTCCGCGACTATGGTCCGAAAATGAGTGCTGACCACTGCACGTATGCGGTGTTCCGTGTCGTATATCGTGTCGCGCGCAGAGAATGGAAAGGCAGCGGGCCGAGCAGGAGCGGAAGCGACAAGCTGAAGCCGAGCGAGAGCGCAAGATGCGGGAGGCCTACAATCACGCGCAGACATTCCACCGGGACGACCACTATCAGGTGTGGTACAACGGCGCCCAGATGACCTCAACGCGCGCCCTCACCTACAACGAACACACTGTCTTCAATCTTCGAGAGAAGTTCTGGGGCTTCGGCGATGCCACGATTAAGGGTACGCCCACTTGGCGCGAGCAAGCGGGAAGACGCCAAATTGAGCTGCACACGTTTGCTAACCTATTACGTTGATGCCCGACAACAGGACCCAACGGCCAGCCGTGGTTTCAAATCAGTAAGATCAACCGATCATTGTTTCACTTCCATGACTGCCAATACGCCATCCTCAACATGCAGGTGCGCCGCCTCTCGCGCTCACGGAGCAAGCATTGTGCTGACAAGCTCTCTTATTTGTCGCTTCCACCTGACAGGGCGAGCCGTTGATCCTGCTGCAGGAGTGTTGGAAGTTCATGTCGCTCAAATTCAAGATCTACAGCATCCTGACCGATGAGTGCGGTCAGAGGCGTCAGCACATGTTCAAGATGTGTTCCATCAAGCGCGTACGCGTCCCCGTTCTATCGCCCCTCACTTTGCTTATGGTGTGCTCACCGGCGGCCTGTTCGTCCACGCAGACGAGCATCTTTGGAATCGTCGAGTACGTGATCAGGATGGCCACCCCATCCATAGCGCGGGACTGCAGCCCTTGCCGCAAGTCTTGTACGCTCTCCACCAAGCACGACCTTTGAGCGTTGCATGTGCACCTAGTTCTCACCATAGCTCGGCACACATGCGCAGTGATCAAGTGCGATGGCTCTTGGGGGGATTGGAATACCAGCTTCTCGGTGGGCAGACACGAGACAGCTCGCGTTAGCCGCAACTTCGCCTTCATGACCACCGGTACCGGCCTCACCCAACTCAACTCCCTTCGTTCGCCACCACCGGTTGTGTTCGCGCACATTTGACCTGTGGGTTCGGGCCCGATCCGCGCAGGTGATTACGACATTCACGTGTCGCCAGGTCAGGACGTGATCCTCTACCTCGCTCTGGCCGTGTGCATCGACAAGATGCACTACGAGGCCACCCGCAAGTGACCTGACGCATAATCATCTGATCCATGTTATTCATTCAACTCGCCATATCCAAGCAAAGAAAGCCCTTCCACACGGACCCGACTCGCCTTTCGGCTCCTGGCTCCCGTAGCGTCCCCACCTGCCGTGTGCGCGTGCGGTGCGGCTCCTGTGTGCGGTTCGTGTCGTGTCGTTGGGTCGTGTCGTACTCCGCTTGCCAGGAAATTCAACGCAAGCCGGGGACGACGGAAATTGCCGACGGAAAGGCGCAACGGCCGCACTTCGCCGGGGCAACAAAACAAACGCAAGCGCCAGGTTGTCCGTTGCCACAGGCCAAGCGCTGCTCATCTGCCTCATGAGGCGCACACCTCTCCGTGGGGCGCTACTGCGCCACAAAACAAGTCCCGTTTCATCATCACCATCATCGATTTTGGCCCCATCTCGCACTCTCCCTCGACTGGCCGCCCATTATGCGGCATCTTCCTCTTGTGCATCCTCTGCTCGTCTCGTCTCCCCAGCCAGGCTGCTTGCCACCCAAGCCCATTCGAGGAAGAATTTAAAAATCTCGAAACATGAGGAGAATCAGATGGAGAAGGACTGGAAGCAAGAGGCGAAGGAATTACGAGAGGAGCTGCGATTGCTGAAGGAGGCCGTCCGCCTGCTGCAACAACGCGAAGCTCCCCCAACCAAGCCACCTCGCACCAGGAAGTCTGCAACGGCAGCCGCTACGCTGCTCGAAGATGCTGCATCTCCCCCCAGCGATCCCCTCCCCACGGAGCTGCCACTACGGCCGCCAGCTACCACGACGACGACGACGGCGGTGGAGGTGACCGTGACCGACGCCTCGGCCAAGGAGGACCGGGTGAACCGCGACGTGAAGGAGCTGGTCAAGCGGGCGCTCCTCGCCCTGCGAGGTCCCGCCGACGCGCCCGACGCGACCATCGCCCCCGACGCAGCCAACTCCAACTGGCAGGCCCGCCTCAAGGTGTCCTTGGTCTCAATGTTGATATATGTTCTTGTCGAGCCTCATTCTCACGCGCGTGGGCGTGATGGCATCATGGCGCCAACAGAAGCTCATGCGGCAGGACGACGTGGCCTGGGTGGACCGGCTGCTGGCGTCCAACGTGGCGAGGCGGCTGCCCTCCGAGACCGACTGGAATCGGCTGCTCGAGCAAACCAAGAACCTCTCCAAGGAAGTCAAGGAGGTCAAGGTACACGACTCTTCCGCCTTTTTAGTGCTCGCTTTGGCCATGGACACGCACACGCACACACGCGGCACCGCACACGCATTAACTGTGGCATGACACGACAATAGGTGAAGAAGTGGCTGGCCGAGCACAAGGCGGTGGCCTGGCTGCAGACGAGGCTGGAGAAGCTTAACACCGTCAGCCCCAAGGTTGAGTGGGATCAAGTGCTGACGCGGCTCAAAGCGATCCCGCCCGGCATTCTCTCGCTCGACCACGTGCACACCCTGCAGGAGCAGTCCAAGACGCTCGATGGCGACGCGCAGGTTAACCGCAAGCAGCTCGAGTGGATGGCCAAGGTGGCCGCCCGCCTCGCCAAGAACCAGGCCAAGCGAAAGGTATTCTTGCACGACACGACCAACGACACGCTAGGCAAGTAATGAGCTGATGGTCGCGTCGTGGTGCGTGTTAGGTCAATCTGCCCGAGGTCCCGGCACCCACGAAATACCCGATTGTGCTGGCCCATGGGCTGGGCGGAGACAAGCCTTTCCTGAAGTGCTTCATGGGCATTCCGGAGGACCTTAAGCCGCTGGGCGTGCCCGTCTACACACCCAAGGTGGCGCGCTACGGCACCGTGTTCGCCCGGGCAGAGACCCTCAAGGAGCAGATCATGCAGGTGCTGGAGGAGACGCGGGCGCCCAAGGTCAACATCATCGGACACTCCATGGGCGGTCTCGACGCTCGGTACCTTGGCTTTGCTTGTCAACCACAAGCCCTATCTGCTCACACACGCACACGCACGACACACGACCCACTCAGACACTTCATCTCCAACCTTGGAGGCCACGAGGTGACGGCCTCGTTGACCACGCTCGGCACGCCGCACCGCGGATCGTCCTACAGCGACTGGATCATCGCCATGACCGACGCCATTGGCCTAGAGCGACTCTTCCAGGCCCAGGTTCGCTCCCCTGCCGCATAGTGGTGCCTTTCCCTCGTGGTTGACTCTGCTGACGTCACTAGTGGCACCACACAGATCCTTCCGTTCCCGATGGAGGGACACCACCACGTGACGCCCAAGTTCATGAAGGACGTGTTTAACCCGCAGACGCCTGACCACCCCGAAGTGGCCTACTTCTCCATGGGCGGCAGCAAGAAGATCGCGCGCACCCACCCTCTCTTCATCTGCCAACGCATCCTCTCCAAATACGAAGGTAAGCACCGCTCGAGTGTGGTAATAATGGTATTTCGTAGCAGTGGTCCGTGTGCTGAACAATGCGCTGCGTCCGAATGACTCGTGTGGCAGGCCTGGAGAACGACGGACTGGTGAGCGTGGAGTCAAGCAAGTGGGGCGAGTATTTGGAAACCCTCGACATGGACCACGCCGCCATGATCAACTGGTCCTACCAGTACGCTCGCTGCGCCCAACCTTTCGTGTTTTCTCAGGCTCTCTGACACTATATTCGTTTTGGTTGGCGACTGGTGCAGATACGATGCACGTGAGCTCTACCGACGACTTGTCAATCTGCTGCGCGACAAGGGCTTCTAATTGGGAGAGACAAGCCAACAGAGGAGGAAGCAGGGGGTGTTAACCATGTAATCATGCACCATGACATGGCCAATAGCCCATCCGCCAAGGCGCTCATCAAGTCTGTCTGTTGGCTCTACCTGCTCCCTCTTCTTCATGCACACATCAGGCCTATGCTTCTGCCCAGGATCAACCAGAGCTTTCATTTGGGGAAGGTTTGGCAACGTGGGCATGTGCAGTACAGTACAACCTCACTTACTAGTGCACGAGCTGGCCGGCTAGTTGGTGGAGGTGTAGGCCGCGCTGCCGTACACCTGGCAGGGGCCGTACTGGATGGAGCACCCGTACTGCTGACCAACGGTGAAGCTGCACTGGTGGCTGCTCGAGTAGAGCTGGCAGTTGCCGTAGTTGTCGCAGCCCAGCGTGTCCCTGTCCCAAGTGAGGGGGCAGTCGAGCGACCAAGTGGGCTCGTAGCTGGCGCACCTAGTGCCTCCACACGTGAACCCTTGGTTCTCCTGAATGACAAGGCTGTACCCACACTCGCCCTGTTGCACCCCCCCCCAAAGCAAGTGAGCGACGACGAACGGCCACAACGTGTCATCTTTGCGGCCGATGAGGCGAACCCGTGTGGCGGCACACTGTCCGTTGGCGCAGCAATACGGTGTGTTCTGCGCACAGCACTGCTGGCTGGGGCAGTAGACTTGCTGGTGTGGGCCACACGAAACAGGTGAAGAACACTCAGATCAGCAGGTGCGGGTCAAGTCTATATGAATTGTGTACTTGCAAGCATGGAGAGGATGATGGGAAATTGAGAACTGAACCTGCATGCACGGCGGGTCCGGGGTGTAGTGGTGATCGAGGAGGTAGGACTGGACGGCCTTCTGCATGTTGGCCCGAACGGTGGTGTCGTTGATGATGCTGTAGAGGGGTACCACGGTGTACGGGTACTGTTCGGGCGCGGTAGCGATGGCCGCGGGGAAGTTGAAGAACGTCTTCACCCACGAGTTCCACATCGTGAGGTTCCTCTGCGAGGGCGAGTTTTCGGTTAGGCCCGCCATGCTGCCAGCAGCAACGTTGTGGACTGCACTTACCATGATCATGGGGTCTCCGCCGATGAGGGTCGTGGTCCAGTGGCTGGCCTGCGATCCGGAGGACTGAAACCAGGAGTCCTTGAACCCAGCCGATGCGCCGCCGCGCAGCCATTCGAACTGCAGGCCCGCCTGAGCCTCGATCTCATGCGACGACTTGCTCTGGGCTGCAACACCGCCCGCGGATCAGACGGAGAGCGAGCAGAGAGGTAGTGGAGTACGAGAGGGAGCTGGGTTGGAGAACGCACAGCCCTGGGCGTTGACGGCGACCTGCATGACGCCGCTGCCACCAAAGTAGGAGCTTTGCAGGTAGTGAGTGCCGTAGAGCGCAATGAACTGTTGGTAGATGTCCCTGTTGTACTGTGTGGGCAGCCTGTTGACCGCCTGGAGGAAGTGGGAGGTAAACTGCAGAGACTGCGGCTCTGTGAGCGAAGCCGAGTAGAGCGTCTTGACCAAGCTCGTCTCGGCGAAGCTGGCGTAGTCCGTGCGATCACTGAGGTACTGACTGGCGAACAAGACACCACCACTGGCCGACATGGCACCTTGACGCGCGCGTGCAATCACACTCAGTCGACTCTTCAGTCGGTCAAGTGCTGTAAATCTCTTCAAGAAGAAGGTACCTTGGGTCCAATTAACCCCTCCGCCCAGCGAGATCTGCGCAGTGGTGAGCTTGGCCTGCTGTGACGCCGAGTACGTCACCGATGTTTGTGATTGCCTGCCTCTCACCATGTTAGACGCGTACAAGGGGCCAAGTGGCGCTATGCTGTTGGGGAGAGCGGCGTGGTGGTACGCACATGTTCAACTCGATGTGCGTGGAGACGGTGATTTGATCGGGGACAAGGTACGCAGCGGAGTCATTGCACGGGTTGTAGTACTTCTGCACCTGGGTGTAGGTGTACTCGACCACCTGGAGGGAGCGCGTCTGGCCATGGACCGCGTCCCAGCCCATGCCCAATACCTCGACGCCCGGCAGGCAGGGGAAATTGTTGCAGTTGTACACACTCGAGGCCGTGGAGGCCAGGGTTAAGCCGGTCAGGCACAGCAGAAGCAGCAGTCCCCAGGGCTTTCGCTGCATCGGACGCATCAAGGACGGGTGTGGTATGGGGTTTGGTGGTCGGGGCAGGCGAAGGGGAGGAAGGTGTTGTGGCCACAGCACAAATATATAGGACTATCCCCAGCAGCTGATTGGCCACCGCCACGGAGCAGGTAGCAAGCTTGACTCCCCAGAGCTGGTATGTGTAACGCCACGCAGGCATCGGGCCCCAAATCAGGCATTGGCGTCACCCCGGGCGGCGCGTGAGGCGTTGGGCTCTAGTAGAAGATGGGCTCGTAACGACGGACATGACAAGGGCGTGGACGTGCTCCTTGAAGGTGAGGTTCCAAATGAGCGTAGAACAGAAGAAAGATCACGCAGAGCGTGAGGAGATGGCTTCGGTTGGTGTTGACCATTTCAAAGGGGCAGGCAGTACCCACGCCTTTTATTCGACGTGGACCACGGTGGGGGTGGTCCGACTACGAGTGCCGTCCCATGCCCAGCTCGCGCATGAGTTCGTTGTAGCTGGCGTCTGCCGACGATGACGACGACGTCGTTGTCGTCGAGGTGTCGCCTCCCTGTGTCTGCTGCGCCTGCTGCGACACGGCCGCGAGCGGGCTCTCTGCGGTCCCCCCCCCCGTTGAATCAGCACAAGCGGCGAATGGTGGCTGGGCGAGCTGAGATGAGGAGATAGAGGCGCACGAGAGTAAGGGCTGGCAGCCCAGAAGGGAAGAGCGGGCTTGGCCGCAGAGGGCGCTGGTGGCGCTTGGCCGTTGCTGGTCGTGGCAGCGGCCGAGGTTTGCGTGGCAGCAGACGAAGAGTGCGACGACGCTGAAGCGGCCGCTCCAGCTCCATCGCCGTAGTCCCGTCCTTTGTGGTGTGGCGCGCGTGAGCCGAAGCGTGTGCGTTCGGGCAAGGAGCAGACGGGGTGGAGGAGAAGGGTACGCGTACTGGATGGTCGGCGAGAATCGGCCGCCGGCGCGTAGGGCTCGTATTTGGCGACGTACGGTTCTGGGTTGGAAGAGAAGAAGGGAAGGGCCGGGCGTGAGTTGGTGGTTTGTGTGTGGCGGTCGCGTGGCTGATTGGGGTACCCGGCGCGGGTTCGGGCAGGGCGTGGCGCGAGGTGGAGTACTCTTCTGCCGTGGGCCTCTTGGGGCCGAGCTCGCCGTCCTGCACCAGCGACTACAAGTTAGTCACACACACGACACACACAAACACACGACACACGCACATCTTCATCGGCGCGCGGTTTCTTGGCGACGGGGTACTCCTGGAAACGGCGGGAGGCATGCGGCGACGTGCTGCCGTCGGCGGCGCCGGGCGGGCCGGCACCCTCCGACGACTGACCCTCCGCCGTCGCCCCGGCGCCTTCCTCCGTCGCAGCGCCGGGCGGACCCGTGGGCGCGGGCGGCTGCGGTGGCGCCGCACCCGGCGGGTAGCCCGCGTACATGCCGTAGCCGTAGCCGTAGGGCTGGCCGTAGGCGGCGTAGGATTCGGCGCCCGGCGGCGCACCAGCGGGTGCGTAGGACGACGGGGCCTGGCCATACGGGGCGGCGCCCGGCGGGTAGGCGCCGGGGGGCTGGCCGTAAGGCGGCACGCCGGGCGGCATTCCAGGGACAACGCCGGGCGGGTAGGCGCCGTAGGGCGTCGGTGCGCCGTAGCCGCCGTAGCCGCCATAGGCTCCGCCGTAGGGCGGCGCACCATACGGAGGCATTCTACAATGCCATGCATTCCATCGTGAGTCGTTAGATTATGAGGAGCGAAAGCGGAGGAGGGGTACCCAGGTGCGCCCATGGGCGGGTAGGCCACGCGGGGAGGGTAGCCGCCACCGCCGTAGCCCATCGATGGGCCGCTGGCGCGAGCGGCAAAGTTCTTCTTGTGCTCCTCAAAATCTTCTCGCACCGTGCCGAGCAGGTCCTCCGACAATTTCTTGGCCGACTCCAGCGCCTGGTGATGTGATGAGTTGATGGACCACCAGTGCGATGCGACTGTGGCATACGCACCTGCTTGTTGCTGGCAATGATGAGGAGGTGCATCTCCTCTTCGTCTTCGGGCTGCTCGGCGGGATTATCGGATCGCCGCCCCTTCAGCTGCACCCGGGCCCGCGATTGCGCTTCGATGTGCTTCACATAGGCTCCCTTGTACGCAAGAATCAGGCAGCAGCGAACGACAACAAAACCACCAACATCACCAACGCCATCAACACACACACACACACACACACACACACACACACACACCAAGTGGCCCACGTACTTTCGGCCCAATTATCTTGCCCACGTAGTTAAAGTTCATCCGTCGGGCCTCCGCCAGATCAATGCCCACGAATACCTTGGCGGTCTGCTCCTCCCGTGACGACTGTGTGGTTGAGTGGTTCACGACAACGTCAACATCGCACGATGGTGATGGCTAGTCGGCCGTTGAGTGAAGTGCACGAAGCGTTGCGTACCCGAAAGGGCGATATCTCCCCCTTCATGAGGGTGTTGATCTTGTTGACGGCGTTGTCCACCTCCTGCTGGGTGGCGGCCGAGACGTGGAGGTAGAGCGGCCGGTCGGCGGGGGAGGTCACCGGCAGGTCGGCCTCGTGCGGCGGCCTGAAGCGGCCACGGGATATCACCGTGGCCCCCGTCTGCTGTTGAATCTGCGCAGCACACACAACACGGTGTCCAGATGCGTGAGTGTGAGTGACAATCAAGTGTGTGTGTGTGTGTGTGTGTGTGTGTGTGTGTGTGTGTGTGTGTGTGT
>CDFC01061884.1:3131-14606 GCA_000826385.1 Acanthamoeba rhysodes | reverse complement strand
CACACACACACACACACACACACACACACACACACACACACACACACACACACACACGACAGCCCAACCACGTTAAGCAAAAGGCGAATTATAAAGAATGGCAAAAGCGGATGATGCAATGGCTACCCTCTCCCGCTCCTTCTGCTGCTCGCTGGAGATGGGGGTCATGGCCTTCTTCTTTTTCTTGGTGCCGCCCGTGTTCTTGATCTCGCTCTTGCCGAACAGCGCCACCTGGTTGCGCTCGTCCTCGTAGTCACCCTTCTCCTTCTCCTTCTCCTCCTCCTCCTCCTTGGCGTCCTCTTCCTCCTCTCCGTCTTCCTCCGTCACCTGGGACTCCTTTGCGGCCTGCTTGTCCTTCTTCGCCCTCTTGTTGTTGTTCTTCTTGTTCTGGTTCTGGTTCTTGTTCTTCTTTTCGTCCGTGTGCTCATCGTTTTCTTCGCTTTGCTGCTCGTCGTCTTCGTCCTCCTCTCGCTTTCGCTTCTCCTGCACCTGGGCAGCCGGACGCACGCATGAGCTGGTTTGGTTCGGACCCATGGTCGTTGCGTGTCGTGTTGTCGCGTGCGGTGGCGTGTGTCTGATCGCCGCCCACAACTCACAAGCCATGGAGGAGGGTAGTTCGGTCGGCTAAGGGTACCTTCTGCTTCTTGAGGCTCCCAAAGAAGTCGAGGCTGGCGGCAGGGGTGGTCTGCGCTCGCGCGCTCCCGACCACCACGTCCGTCGCGCTCTGCAACAGGGAGGGAAGTTTATATTCTCATATTTTATTCTCTTACATTTATTTGCATAATAATAATAAGATATACAAGAAAATCGATGAGTCTGGATGTAATCCAAGTAAAACTACTAATGCCACACGGTGGGAATCGGGGGGGGGAGAGATCTTGCAAGCTCGTGATTACACCAGCACGGGGAGGAATGGATGACAAGGAGCTGGTCGCGGATGAAATATATCTGCCGTACCTTGAAGAAATCAATGTCATCGGCATACTTCTTTTTGTTGAATCGCACGCCACCGCCGAGTTGGCGAAACACGTCTACGGAATCCATGGCGCAGTGAAGTTGTGAGGATGTCCTCCGGAGCGGGCTAAAAAGATGTGGAAAACGGAGAAAGAGAAAAAGACACGAAACGCAATGCCATTTCGAAATGATTGAACATGTTTCGAAACGATTTGCGCCACTACTTTTGAAGAAAGCAAAGATCGAAGATGCTGCGCGAGGTGCTGCTGTCGCTGCTCAACTTCTCGTTCTGGCTGGCACTGCCGGCTGCCGTAATCAAGCTGTGGCGCAGCATCTATCGTCCTCGCGAGTGGGAACCCAAGGGTCCTGCCCAACCTTTACAGATTATTTTTATTTTTATTTTTATTTATTTTTATTACCTATTTCAGGCAGGGGGATCGTCATCACGGGCGCATCGAGTGGCATCGGTGAGGAGCTCGCCTACCAGTACGCCAAGCAGGGCGCCAGGTGCATGCCCTATTGTTTATATTTATGTATATTATTTATTTATTTATTTATTTATAACATGTTTATTGTTATTTCGTTTTATTTTCTGTGTTGTTTCGACTGAGCCGGCGCGTGCACCAAAGGCTGGTGTTGTGCGCACGACGGGAGGGCGAACTGAAGGCCGTGGCCGAGAAGTGCGAGTCGCTCGGCGCGCAGCTCGTGCACTACACACTGGCCGACGTCAGCAAGACCGACGACTGCAAGTAGTTATCCGCCCGCGCGCGCGTGTCCAATGTCTCTCGACACTGACGCGTCATACGCTTCATCTCGCGACGCAGGAGGCTGATGGAGGAGGCGGCCGACAAGTTCGGTGGAGTCATCGACATGATCGTCCTCAACGCCGGCATCTCCATGGGCGTCCCTTTCGAGGTGCCACTCCTACACTCTATATTATGGAATTGATGCGTGCGTGCGTGCGTGCGTGCGTGCGTGCGTGCGTGCGTGCGTGCGTGCGTGCGTGCGTGCGTTGAAACAAATAAAAAAGAACTGTTTGGGCGAGGTGCTGACGTGTTGTTGTGTCGCTCTGTTTTATATTTGAAAAACAGGACGTGGAGGACCTGTCCATCTTCCGGCGGCTGATGGAGGTCAACTACTACGGCTGCGTGGACTGCACCCACTTTGCGCTGCCCTTCCTCAAGAAGTCGGCGCACGCCAAGATCCTCGTCATCTCCTCCCTCGCCGGCAAGGGTGGTGTTCCGCACCGCTCCGGCTACTGCGCCAGCAAGTTCGCCCTCCACGGTACGCACCACTGATTCAGCCCCGCCGCACGTTGCTCTGCTAACGGTGTCGTGTGTCGTGTGTCGTGTGTCGTGTGTCGTGTGTCGTGTGTCGTGTGTCGTGTGTCGTGTCGTGCGGGTGGCCAGGATTCTATGAAACGCTGCGCCAGGAGCTTTCGCCCAAGTACCCGATCGGGGTGACGCTGGTGTGCCCGGGCTTCGTGAATACCAACATCAACGCCACGCGCCTCGGCCCCAACCCCACCACCTTCGACATCAGCAAGGCCATGCCCGTCGAGGTTTGCTGCTGCTGCACCCGCCTGCCTCTTCGGAGAGCTCTCCGCGCACCAGCCCCTCCTCTCCCGGCACTCGCTTACTCACTCGGCGTGTGTGTTGTTGTGAGCAGGAGGCGGGCCGGATCATCGTGTCGGCGGTGAGGACCGGCAAGCGCGAGGAGGTGTTCACGCGCGAGGGCAAGATCGGCGAGTGGGTGCGCTTCTTCCTCCCCGAGCTCTACGACGCCGCCGCCATCCGCAAGATCGCCGTCGATACCAAGCGCACCGACCAGCAGTAGCAGTTGATGGGCCCCGCGTGAGAGGGAAAAAAAAAATAAACGAAACAATAAAACTTCGACAACACAAAGACGGTGGCGGGTTGCCTTGCATTGATGACGACGGCTCTGTCTCTCTACTTGGCCTTGCCGCGGATACGGGTCTTGTCGGGTAGGCGGAGGGGCGCGCGGAGGGTGAACACGCGCAAGCCGCGGCCGCCGGCGGCGGCGGCTTCGGCGTCCTCCTCGTCGGCCTTGCTGGCGCCGGCGGCGGCCTTCTTGGAGAAGCCGCTCCGGCAGCCGATGGAGATGAGGTACTGCTGGCACTTCTTGCTCTCGAGCTCCAGCGCCGTCGAGAGGGTGGCGACGTCCAGGCGGAACTCGGAGGCATGCAGGAGGAGAATGACGATGTAGGTCGTCATGCGGGTCATGCCGAGCGTCGACGCGCGGAAGCGCCGGCCCTCGCCGTCGGCAAAGAGGGGCAGGAAGTGGCGGACCACCTCCTCCGGGAGCACGCCGTGCACCGCGTCCTTGGCGTCCCCGAGCATGAACGCCCCGCGCTTGTCCTTGATGAAGCTTCGCAGCTTCAGCAGCGCCCCGATCAGCGACAGTAACCGGCCCTGCATCGTGTCGTGCCACGAGTGTGGCGCGGGCGCGTGTAAGACGTGGGGCGGCCAAGGGGTGGGCAGAAGTGGGAATTGTGAGTGAGAGTGCAAACCTGGCGCTCCTGCTCGCCGGGGAGGAGGTCCCTGAGGCCCTTGACGCGCTCTGCGATGTAGCTGCCGTACCTGGTGCCCACGGTGGAGAGGGTTCTGGGGTGAGAAAAGAAGAAGAAAGACAGAAGAAAGACAGAAGAAGGGACGTACTTCTTGGCGGTGGCGGAGACCAGGGCGGGGTCCTTGGCGGCCTGGATGAGGGGCTTGGGGTCGATTTGGCCCAGGAAGTCGAAAGGGATCACCTCGCCCAGCGGGTAGATCTCCGACACCGTGTCCGTGAACGCGTTGTGGGGCGGCAGCTCGGGATACAGCTGCACACAGACAAGCACACCACATTCCAGAGCAAAAAATAAATAAATAATCCGTACATTTATATGTACACCCAGCGCACGACACGCACGACACGCACGACACTGCTGGGCAATGGGTTTTGAGCGGGGCGGACAAACCTCGGTGTTGATCTGGCCATCGGAGGTCGCCTTTTGGGCGGCCTTCTCGTCGAGGCTGGTCATGATGTCGTCCGCGTGCGACACCGAACCTAGGAAGCACACGACACACGCGTGGGAGGGGGAGGGTGGTTAGGCAGACACTGCAGCCACACGCATGTCCCTAGCGGGCGCGGGTACCCGTGACGATCTTGTTGGCCTGGGTGGAGTGGACCTGCGATCGCTTCTTCTTGCTGCCGAAGCGCTCGATGAGCGAGCGTCGCTGGTCGCCGTACGACCGCTCGTCGTCCTCCGCCTGGACGATGAGTGGAAGAGAGGGCGCAGCGACGTAAATTGCCTGGAGTCTGCGCATTAAACACGCGAGGCTCGAACGAAGGGCGCGACGTACGTCGGTGGGGAGCGTCGGGGTGTAGCCCTTAATCTGTTGCTGCATGTGGTAGAAGTTGGCGATGGGCACCATCGTGGCCTTGTTGGTGGTCCTGTCCACCGCCATGATGTAGTATCTGTCGACACGACACGACGCGACACGACACGACCAACGACACGACACGCACGGTAGGCGAGTCAGCAGAGGCGGAAGAGCAGCGGTGGGCAGAGAGCAGGATGGCGCAAGTAGGTGTACTTGGAGGGATTGCGAACGACGGGCTGGCCGAGGTAGAGCATCTTGTCCGTCTCGGCGACGAGCATCTTCTTCGTTCGCGTGATGCCCTTGTTCTCCCACATCCCGAACGCGATGCCGCCTTCCTTGTTGTGCAGGCTCGCAAGTGGAGGCGGCGCATTCGGGAAGCAAGCTGCACCCCAGGCAGGCCCAGCCAAAAGAGAAAAAGAAAGAATTAGAAACAAGGACGCAACGCTTGCATGGCCAAATAATGAGATTAATTTGCAGGCCCTGCGAACAGAATAGGCAGGGTTGTGATTTTGAGTCTAAAAAAGAAAATGCTGCGGTAAATCGCGGCACAAATCTGGAGATGAGATTAAATGTGGAAATGGAGATGGCACCAAGGCTCGGAGCAACAGCGGGACGGATCTTTTCCGATGTGATGGACAATCGTTGGCGCTTGCGGCGGTCGGCCGCAAGTGAAGCCTCATCGCTCCCAGATTTGTGAGACTTTTCCTTGCCCTTGCCCGTTGGCTTCGTCTGTTCGTCAAATTTCCTCTTGGGCTTGCTAGCGGGCTCCAGTTCCATGACATCCTTGTTGGATGACTCTGCTTTCTTCTCCTTCTTCTTCGATTTCTTTCCGCTACTCGGGGAGGCCGAGGATGAAGCTCCGTTAGAGGCGCTCTTGGTGGGCGTGTCGCTCGTTGAAGAAGTGCTCTTCTTCTTCTTCTTCTTTTTATCAGGCGTGGGTGCCGCCATTGGTTTTGCCACAACCGCCGTGTCCGCCATCTTGTGCTCAATCCCTCTTTGTTTTGTTGGCCACGATTGTTTTTTTTTGTTTTTTGTTTTTTGTTTTTTCAAACAGTTTACGAGTGTGTTTCAAAACTTGAAATGTGTTCCAGGTCGGCTATGTACAGCGATTGTGTGCCTCAAATGTAGAGGCCATCTTCTTCTTGATTCTCTGGCTCGGCAGCGTGTTTCGGCAAGAGATCCAGCAGTTCCTTGATTTGTATCTCTCGCTTCAGGATAACGCCCTTGTTTTCTGCACACGCAGTATGGTGAGACAGAATTCAAATAGCCAAGCTGGAAAGGGAGGGAAGTAGAGCACCCTCGATGGCATCTGCAAAATCCTTGTCGTATTCCTCAGCGAGTGCTTCCTCGAGCTCGGTGTTGGATCGCACGAGGTGCTTGATCTGGTTTCGCAGCTCTTTGATCTGTGCCTGCACCACCTCCACCTGGTCCCCGGCGACAGTTGTTTGGCCTGCCGCTCCGCCCGTGGAGGGCTGCGCGCGAAAGTCTGTCAGCGTCACGCCGGGCATCACCTGCCGCTCCTCTGGCTCCATCTTTGCTTGTCGCTTTTACGTGTAGGCTGGGTTGGCTTTTCCTTCACTCTTCCTTTTCTTCTACGGCCTCGGCCATTTCCCGCTCTTTTCCTTTTTCCTCGGATGGCGCGCAGGGGTGGTGCCAGCATCTTGAGCGCCAAGGGTTGGGGATCGCGAGCATGCCCAAGACTTTCTACGGACGGACCTCTGCAGACGCTGCTCACCTCTTCCAGGCGCCGTTTCTCGTCATCTCTGCCGAATAGTCCGGCCTCGTCCTGGACTCGCCCCCACGGCCAAGAGACCGGCGTACGCGTCTGGAACAGCCTCACCTCGAGCGAGGTGCCCCTCATCTCCACCTCCGCTACAAACACTCTTTCCTGGTATTGCTGCCCTCCCCTCACACAGCAACTCTTGCGCTACACGCCTGACCTCTGCCCTAGGTACACCTGCGGGCCGACAGTCTACGACGTCTCCCACCTGGGGCATGCTCGGTACGATTGATGACTGGCGTCCACCGCTACTTGCTGGTGCGTTTTTTCTCACGCGCGTCTGTATGTGTGGCCAGAACGTATGTGACGGTGGACATCATACTGCGGGCCTTGCGGGAGTACTTTGGGGTGCATGCCTGGCATGTGCTCAACATCACCGATGTTGACGACAAGATCATCAAGCGGGTACCTCCCGCTTGATGATCTTTTCTCCTCGACTCGTGCTGTCGTCTTGCGAGTCACCCCCATTCCTGACGTTTGCCTCGTGCGCCAGTCGAACGAGGCGGGAGTACCGGCGCGGGAGCTGAGCCAAAAGTTCGAGCGAGAGTTCTTCCGCGATCTGACGGCGCTGGGCGTCGAGATGCCCTCCACCGTGCTGCGCGTCAGCGAACACATCGACGAGGTGCCCTCTACTGCTCAAAAGCAAAAGGGAGTGCTAGAACGCAACTCACTTCCTCACTCAACGCTGCCCAGGTGGTGCACTTCATCCGAAAGCTGGAGAGCGATGGGGTGGCCTACGCCACACCGTCGGGGGTCTATTTTGACACTCTGCGATTCAGCGGGTCACATAGCTTCAAGATGGCCCCTGCATTCGAAGACGGTCTTGAAGGTATAGCATACGTATACACCTTCTGTGCCAGGGCTATTTGTCGCTCGCTCACGAGTCTGTTTGATCGACACAGAGAGCGGGGATGAGGTGGGCAGCCGGGACAAGAGGAACGTGCGCGACTTTGCCCTCTGGAAGGCCGTCAAGGAGGGCGAGCCTTCGTGGCCTTCTCCCTGGGGTGCAGGTCGGCCGGGCTGGCACATTGAGTGCTCTGCTATGTGCTCGTATGCACCACTCTATTGCCCTTCAATAACGTGTGTGTGTGAGAGCGGGCTCCGATCCTCACACGTGTGTATGTGTGTGCAGATCATTGTTTGGGTCGCACCTGGACGTGCACGCCGGTGGTATCGATCTCAAATTTCCGCACCACTGCAATGAAGTGGCCCAGTGCGAAGCCTTCCATGGGTCGCAGCAGTGGGGCAACTATTTCATTCACGTGGGCCACCTGCACATCGCGGGGCTGAAGATGTCCAAGTCGCTTAAGAACTTCGTATCCATTCAGGATTACCTGAAGAGGTACACCGGTACGCCGCCGCCGTCGCTCATGACCGCCCGTGGGCCATCATCTGCGTGGCCACCTCACACGGGAACTTGTCCTCGTCCTCGTCCTCCAGGTCGACAATTCAGGATCTTTTGCCTGCTGCATGGCTATGGCAAACCGGTCGACTACTCGGAAGAGCACATGCAACACTCGGTAGGTCCACCATTCCCCTCCCCCTCCCTTCTTTGTGGTGCACACCGTATATCATCGCCCCGGATGTGCCGTGCGGCTTGTTGATCTCGTGTATCGTGTATACGTCCTGTGTGCGCGTGTTGTCGTGTGGTTTATGGTAGGTGCTACCGGTGGAGAAGCGTTTGGACGACTTTTTGGCCCTCACATATGCCCGCATGAGGCAAGCCGGCGCCAGCAGGGACGTCAATGGCCTCAAGTGGGGCGAAGCCGAGAAAGCGCTCCAGCAGGACGTGCTGACGTGCGAGGTACTCTCCCCGCTTTTCGCCTCAGCCTTCCCGTGGTTGTCGCTTGGCCGACTTTAGGATTCGCTTGTGCGCCATCTTCGGGGTGGATGGCAAGCAAGCAAGCAATTGCTCGCTCATCAACCCCCGTCCTCTTTCCAACAGCACAAGGTGAAGGAGAGCCTGGCCCGCAACATCGACACCGAGAATGCGCTGACGAGCGTCCTCGATCTGGTGACGCGCGGGCACGCTTACCTGCAGGCAAGCCCCGCCCCTCGTTCTATTTCTACACGACTTTGTCCGCTTCACTCCCCGCCCGGACAAGATCACTAAACGCCGCGCCTCCCATCTCCTTCCACACACACGACACACAGGCGTCTTCGGCGCCGCGCACCGAGCTGCTTGCATCGCTGTCACGAGCGGTGAGCAGGCCGTTGCGCGTGTTCGGCGTTCTTCCGCAGGCGGGAGGAGATGGAGGAGACGGTGAGAGCAAGGAGGCCGATATACTGGACACGCTGGCTCACTTCCGGCAGCAGGTACCCTGTCCCCTGTCTGGGCGACCTCGTCACCCGCGACCTTCCCCCAAAGTCCTTGACCAACGCGCGCGTGGTCCGCAGGTGAGGAAGACGGCCATTTCTTCGGCCAACGTGAAGAAGGATGTCCTCTCGCTCTGCGACCAGCTTCGGGACAAGGACCTTCCCGCCGTGGGCTTCCGGCTCGAGGTCAACCCCCTCCCCCAATGCTTTATCTTCCCACTCTTTTGTTCACTTCTCTCTCTCTCTTGCGCCGTGTCCTCAATCTCTGCACACAACACACAAACAGGACGACCCGAAGGCCGGCAGCTTGTGGAAGAGAGCGCCGGGAGGCGGAGGCCAATAAAAGGAGCACGTTTTGATCCCCACAGCTGGCGCAGATCTGTCGCCCGACCACCGCCGTGGCACGCCCCCACGCGCGCTACACAGGCCCTTCTTAGCGGCGGTGCCGGGGCTCCCAACATCCCGCATTCCCCTCCAACAGTGCTGCCGCCCCTTGCGACGTTGACCCCCCGCCACCGGTGCCGTCTCTCTCCTTCCTGGCGGTGTATCTGGGTTGTTCTCTCTCTCTCTCTCTTCTGCAGAAGCCGAGTGCCGCACACCGGTGGCGTTGGGCCACGCACATTTGCTCTGGTGTCCAGTGCACTCGACACCAGAGGTCCCAGAACCATACCAGATCAGATCGCGGCGGCATCAGGTCTCTCTGCGGGCCGGAACGCGCGGTACGTCACCGTCGTTCTTTCGCCCTCGCTTCTGCGAATGCCCACCCGTACCGAGGCCGAGCTGACGGCGACGGCAGCAATCGTGCGTGTTGTGAGCGTGCAGTGTGCGTACCCGCGTAACCAGCTTCACTCACGTCTCGCTTTTTGAGCGCAGGGAGCGAGTGGGCCGCAGACAAACGGCGACTGGGCCGAATTCTGTGGAATTCTGCGGCCGACAACCGGATGACACCCGCCAAAGTTTGTCATGGCCGCCCTATCGGCGAGGTCCACGTCAGCATGCGACTGGGCCGGGATTGGGCCGTCCCGCGGTCCAGTGCGTATAAGGATAAGGTACCCCTTCGTTCCCCTCGGATTTCTGGGCAAGTGGGTCGGGCACCGTGTATCTGGCGATCTTCGCTGTCGGCCCCAACCTTGCGCGAGCGGATCAAGACGCGTCGCTCGCCGTCTTCGGACGCCCACCGCCCACGGTTGGGCCGGCCCGGTGGGGGTGGGCTGGCCATCTATTTATTCCAACCAACCCTCTTCTTTCTCTGCAGAGCGTTCAGCAGAAGCGTTTGAAGAGTGACTTGTACCACGGCCACGAGTCAGCTTCCACACAGCTTTCTCCCCCACTCGCGGCCGCTCCTCTGTCTCTCTCTCCCTCTTTCACTCTTTCTTCACTCTTCATCCTTGGACCACCACCACCACCACACCTCAGCGAAGAAGGAAAGCACCCGCCACACCGCGCACCCGCCTCAACAGCGCTTAGTTGCAACACGCGCACTCACCAAGACACAACAACCACACACACGCCGATGAGCAACATGGCGGCCGCGACGACGGCACCGGCGACGGGCGGCACCACGACCAGCACGGCGGCCAACGTGCGCACGTGGGCGGGCCACCGGCAGGCATTCCCGCTGGGCCAGTCGCACACGCCGCTCACGTCGATGCCCACGCTCGGGCGGGCGCTGACGGACGGCAGCCTCAGCGAGGTGGGCTTCGTCAACTCCTTCCTCCAGCACCTGGCCCAGCAGTCCGGGCCCGATCGAGAGGACGACTCGGACGAAGACGCCAAGTACGAGGAGGAGGAGGAGGCAGCGGCGGCCCGCGAGTACGAAGAGGACGAGGACTACTACGCCCGCAACAAGAAGCGACGCTCGCGCTGGCGCGCCAACTACCCCAAAATCAAGAAGCCCAAGCGACCCACCGGCGACGGCGGCAGCTCATCGGCCTCGGCATCGTCGGCGGCGGCTTCACGTCGCCGCGCGAGCGTCAGCGTCACCGCCAGCCACTACGGTGCCAGCGGCAGCGGCAGCGGCAGCGGCATGGGGAGGAGGGAGCAGCGGTCCAACTCGGTCTCGTCCTACTTTGCCATGCGCAACAGCGAGGCCAACAACAACACGAGCACGAACATCCGCGTCGTCAATGAGAACAGCAACGACAGCAGCAGCAGCAGCCCCTCGTCGGCGTTCGGCGGTGACTACATTGACGCGCGCCTATGCTCGCCGCCCGACCACCAGCAGCCGCCTGCCCCGCGGTCTTCCTACCCGCACGGCGGCCGCCCCGACCTGGGCCTGCCTGAGTGGATGGCCGCCCCCTCGTTGCCCTATGGCGGCGGCCCCGACCACGACGAGCTGCCCGCTGTGCCCAGCCCGCCGCCGCTCTACCCGGTGGGCCTCCCCTCCATCCAGCCATTCTACCCGCCCCCGCCCCACCACCATCACCAGCATCACCACCAGCACCATCACCTCCTCCAGCGTTCGGCCTCCTCTCCCGCCGTGCTTCCGCCCTCCTACGCCTCCTTCTCGTCGCCCCCGCGTCTGGCCAACGCCAACGAGCCCTACTACTCGCCGCAACACCACTACCCCCCCGCGGAGCAGCAGCCGCCGCCGTTGTCGGCCGCCTCTACGTGGGGCATGCCCCCTCCCGCGCCGGTCTCGCTCACCACCAACGTCGCGACGGCGGCGGCCATGGACGAGGACGATGAAGTCTTGGAGTCGAGCAGCAGCAGCAGCGCCGGCTTGCAGCGCCCGCTCGACTACATGGCGGTGGCGGGTCCGCCGACGGACGACGACGAGGGGTCGTGGCTGGAGGACCTGCTGCGCATGGAGCAGCCCTCGTCGGCGGCTGACAGCTCGTCCTTCCCCTCCACGCCCCTCTCGCCCGCCCACGCCAACCACCACGGCAGCGTGCACGGCCAGCAGCACCAGCCGGCCTCGTCGGCCAAGGACGCCTTCTACGCCGAACTCTTCGGCTTCTGAATCGATCTCACCACCCACCACCCTCTCGAGAGACGGCCGCCGCCCCAGCCGACCGGTCCTCTGCACATAGTACCACAACG
>CDFC01061880.1:149100-164765 GCA_000826385.1 Acanthamoeba rhysodes | reverse complement strand
CCTGCCGCAATGTGGTCGCCAAGTACGAGATCCCCAACGCACGCCTCGTCCTCCACGACGGCACCACCGTCAACGTGCTCGCACCGCCACGGAAGACCACGGCTCTGGGCACGGCGCCCATCGACAAGACGACAGACAACAACAACGAAGAGGAGGAGGAAGAAGCAGAAGAGGAAGAAGAAAGAAAAGAGGAGCGGAAGGAAGAGGGCGAAGACAAGGACGATGATGGAGGGGGAGGAGAAAAGTCGGTGGGACGAAGTTGCCGCCACGTCTCTAAGAAGAGGGACTGCGCGGAGCTGGCGGCGGCCCGGTGGCGAAAGAAGACGAAACGGAAGCGAGTGCTCCCCGATGAACTGCCTTGCGTGTTCTACGCCTACCCGTACGATCTGTGCCTGAGCTCGGCCAGCGCCCAGCTTTACGATCGGGTAGCGGTCATCTTTTGCCTCGCACGTTTGTCTCAGTGTGGTGTTGTGTGGTAGTATGCTCACCTGTGGTTTCTCCTCGGCAGGTCTTGATCGATGCCCAGTGCACGCTAGACGCCTCCGTACGACACATTCTGCACTATGGCAAGTTGGGCTGGAAGGACTTCACGCCTCGCGTCACCGAAGAAACCGTGGATCTTCAGGTACTGGCCCTATTCACCCCCTTTCTGTCAGTTGATTTGGGTCTTCTCTCATTCTCTCTTGACGCTTCGTCTGCGCAGAAACGACTCTTGGCCAACGGCTTCCGCCTGCTGGCTCCTGGTGGGTATCTGGTCTACAGCACCTGCAGCTTCTGTCGAGAGCAGAATGAAGGTACCGCGCAGTGCTGGTCTTCCAGGCGCGTCGAAGTAGCCCTTGCGCTCACATGTGGCGCCTTGGCGAAAAGACGTAGTGTCGTGGCTGCTGGAGCGTGAGCCCACCGCACGAGTGGTGCCGATCCCAGGCGCGGACCAGATGCCGTGCTCAAAGGGGCTGCTGCCCCACACGCTGCGCTTCTATCCGCGTGACACCCAGACGAGCGGGCTCTTCATCGCTAAGCTCACTAAGCTGGCCGAGCCGCACGCTACCTCCGCTTCCTCTGCCGCCGCGACCGACCAGGTCGAAGACGAGCAATACCATAATAGTGCGGTTCCCAATTACTCGTGTGCGTGGCTTTGGAGCGCTTTATTGTTCGTTAGTATGCGCCACGTGTTCGTGCTCGGTGGTCACTGCGCAGTGGCTGGACTGGTTGACGACTGCACGAACGCGCCATAGCCGTCCGGACGAATCAGAACGGCAGTGAATTGCATAAGGTGGCGATGCTGTGGCGGGACCTCAGCCACGTCCACCCGCTTCGACCATCCCGGGAACGCCAGCGGCACTTCTGCCGCGCGCACTTCGCCAATGTCGCTGCCGTCGCCGTCGCGAAAGCGAAGCTCAACCCACTGCGCGTCGTGGAAGAGCGAATAGAGCGATACCGTCGTCGGTGGTGAGTCAGCGTTGGGCTCGAGCTGCAGGGCCATGTCGGGAAGCCGGCGGCCGGTGACCTCGGGCGCAACAGTCCACCCGAGCGGAGCATCCAGCGGCGGACCGGGGTAGGACACCCCGAAGCCCGTGATCTGCGCGGCCATCCTGCGGTTGACCTCCGGAATGCGAAGTAGCTGGTCCATCTCCTCGCGGAGGGCCATTGTGTCGGGCTCGCGAGCCGTGATCAAGGCCGCCTGCGCCAGGGTGTCATGGTACAGCTGCTGGCCCACGGCTCGGCGCTCTGCGGTGTAGCTGTCGAGCAGCGACGCCGGTGCGAGGCCGCGCACCACCGCCGCCAGCTTCCAGCCCAGGTTGAACGCGTCCTGAAGGCCCACGTTCATGCCCTGCCCGCCGACGGGGAGGTGGATGTGGGCTGCATCGCCGGCCAGAAGCACGCGCCCCTGGCGATAGCTCGCGGCGAGGCGGGTCTCGTTGCCGAAGCGCGACAGCCAAACTGGGTCGCGCATCCCAAAGTCCCGGCCGGCGACCCGGCGTGCAGCGGTGTCGAGCTCGTCGAGGGTCACGGCCTCGGACTGCGGCGCACCAGTGCGCAGGTGGTCGATGACAACGGCGCGGTGGCGAACGCCGTCGCCCAGTGGGACCATCAGCAGGCACCCGGCGCTGTTGCTGATCACCAGCGCGGGCTCAGTCGGGGGCGAATCGAGCACGACGTCGCCGAGCATGGCCGTGAGCGTCGTGGGCAGGCCACTAAACTCGATCCCCGCCGCCTGGCGCACCATGCTGCGCGCCCCGTCCGCGCCGACCACGTACTGGCACGTCAGACGCGACTGCTGATCGCTGCCGTGCGCTACAGTCACGATTACTGACTCGTTGGCCTGGTCGATGTCGATCACTTGCTGCCCACGGCGGACGATGACGCCTAGCTCGAGGGCTCGCGCCTCCAGAAGCTCTTCGGTTGCGTTCTGGTGCAGGAAGAGGGTGTAGGGGAAGGTCGAGTCGAACACCGAGAAGTCCAGACGGGTGCCGAGCGCGCCATAGATGCCCATGGGGACGGGCCGCCCCCGCGCGGTGAAGCCATCGACGATCCCGCGCAGAGCCAGGACCTCGAGCGAGCGGCCGTGGATGGTGAGGGCGCGCGACTGAAGTGTTCGCGTCTCGCGGCGCTCGAGCACGGTCACGCTGAGGCCGGCCAGGCGCAGCTCACTGGCGACCATCAGCCCCACGGGTCCGCCGCCCACCACCAGTACGTCAATTGTTTGCTGATCTTCGGTCATCGCACAAGTCAAGTAAATAACGAACCGCTGCTCGGCCGAGCACCAGCTTTTTAACTACATTCCACCACTCAGAGCGGGATAAAAAGGCCCGCGGACGCTTTTGCTTCCTCGCAGAAGGACAAACTCCCCACGGGCTGTTTAGGGTTTGCACTCGGAATGCCGCCGGCTTCTCCATTACCCAACACACATCGTCCACTTCACAAAACATAAAGCCCAAGTTGGCGCAACCACGCACTTGTGGTACGCCTCCTGCTCCCCGCAATCCGTATCCACACCAGACAACGTTGGGCGAACATTCAGCTTGCCCAGATCATCCCGTGCGAACTGCGCGCTTCTAGCGCACACGCCACAGGCGGACTTCGAGGCTTTGTTTGGCCGCAATTCGTATGGATGAGGCGTGTGCGGTAGGTGGGTGGTTTACCCGAATCCAATCTCCGACCGCATGGGCTTCAAGTAAAACAATGAGCCAGGCCGCTACTGATTGGCCTGCCTGCACTCCGGTAATTCTAATCACCCGCGGCATGAGACCACCGACCACAACGTTGCGGGCAAAGGGCCAGTTCTATCATTCACTTCTTCACCCTCACCTCGCTACCAGCCCTCAACTCTCACCTCTCTCCCTCTTTCTCTCTCTCTCTCGAGACTCGAGGGATTCATTCGAACAATCTCACAAGAAGTGCCCCAAGATGTCCAGTGCTGGCAAAGCCGTTGTGGGCGTGGGAGTGCTTGTGGGCGCGGCGTTAGCGCTGGTGTGTATAGTCAACATCGGACTCTTCGGCGGGGCGATGGACCTCGAAGGCGGCTACTGCAAGGGACCGACCCGAGAGCGAGTCGGGGCGATGGGCATCGTGGCCGGGCTGCTCGGGTTAATCATTTCTTTGGTCACCATCGCCGCGCTCCTCCTCCCACTCTTCTCTGCCCCCGCCGCGGAGCCGATGGCCTTGCTGCTGGTCAAGCTACTGTTGCTAGTCTGCATCTTCATCGTCATCCTCTTCTACCTCGCCGCGTGGGCGCTCATGGCCAAGGACATCCACGACTTCAACCGCTACGCCAACTGCGACCACCCGCCCCACGTGTGGAGCGCCGCGCTGGCCTTCGGCCTCTTCGGAAACATCCTCGCCATCCTCCTCTTCGCCGTCGTCGCCGTCGCCCTGGTCCTCGACCGCTCCGCTAGCGATACCAACCGCGGAGGCTCGCGCAACAAGCCCTCCGGAGGCGACAATCCGGCCCAGAGCGAGTACTCGTGAACCTTGTCTCTCTCAATCTCGTACACAAAGCAGAGCCGTGTCACCCATTTGGTTGGAATGCATGGAATGATGGTTAAGGGGGCGGACCGTTGTTGTTGGCGACACCAAGGCGACGTCAGCTTCCACGGCTTCTGGTTTTCTCGGCGTTGGGTTGGGCCTTCCGGCAGTGGCGGGGTGTGCGGACTAAGAAAAGAAGAACGACCTACGAGCGAAGCCACAACACGCCCCGCAAGCGCACTACCCACACGGGCGGGCCATCTCCTTCCTCTCGGGTGGATGTGGAGAAGCAGAGCCAGGCGAAAGAGAGAAGGCGCCGTACACAGCAGTACTCCTCCAGTCGGACCTAAAAGAACGAAAACGAAGGACGAAGGGTCGAGAGCGAAAGAATGAAGCGTTCTTTGGGGCAGAGTACTACCTCCGGTCCGCCCTCGTCGGAGGCAGAGGTGGAGGCTGTGCCTTTGTCGAGGCGTGAGTGGCTGCTCGAACGTTTCCCGCTCTTTTCCTACCTCATCTTTCCCATCTTGTGCATCCCGCCGTGCTACTGGCCCTTCTCGTGGCCCCGGCTCCGGCGCAAGAAGGTCGAGGGCCATCGGGCCCACCGGCGCGACTACCTCGACTACGAGGAATGCACCCTGGAGAAGCGCCGCAACAAGGCCGCCGCCCGGCAGTTCATTATGGACAACGACCTCAGCGGGTTCGCCGACGTGCACTACTTGCCAGGTGACCTCTCTTTTTCTTGTTTTAGTGCGGTTGACCACAGTGCGCAAACCTGTTCAAACTCTGACTCGTGTGCGCAGAGGTCAAGAATGACGTCGTTCGGCTCATCTACCTCACCACCATCACTTCCGTTGCCGACGGCAGGTTGCCCTACACGCACCGCCTCAAAGGTGAAGCTATCAATTCTTTGCAGCCTTCACTGTGTTTGGTCATCGTCGTTGTTTTGTATTCACACACACCTTCGGCACATGCCGACAATGTCTGCAGACATCTTCAAGATCAGCGCCAAGGCCGACTTCTGGACGGTGCTATGTCTCAACCTGGCAATGGTCTTCGTCCCCCTCTTCGGCCTGGTGGCCCTCTTTTCCGCACTCTCCTTCCTCGATGCGCTCTCTGCCGGTGCGCACCCCGCCCATTTCTGCGATGGGGATGGGCTGGCGGTGGTGGAATGCGGCTGGCTCACTTTTCGCCTGCGCAGAGGAAGCGGTACTCGTCCCGGCAGCGCTGGCGGCATTCTTCACCTCTGTGGCCGGACTGCTGAGCCTGATTGCCACGGGTACGTGATCAGGACTTGCAGCCCACGACCCGAGCTGAACCTTGCAATCGCAACAACAGGTTCCAATCCTCACTTTGCCTCGGTGGCGGCCAACGAGAAGCAGAACGCGCTGGTCGAGTTGGAAAGCGACTTTGCTTCGTTGGCCATCGACTTGCTCAAGATGTACAAAATACCTCTTCTCTTCCCTGTCGTTGATGGGTAAGCCACGTCTAACTCGACACTTCCATGCCTGCCAGGTACTACTCTCAAGATCGGGCGTCGCAGGACTTCGCTCGGCGCATCGCCCGCGGGCTTAAGGTCGGGGTACTGCGCGACCTTCTCGCCAAGCAGACCGAATGGAACTTGACCGAACCGCTGAGGTGGGCTCTGCACATTCTTAGAATAATGGATGGTCTGGCACTGACTGCTACTACAGGGAGGCCAAGCGGTTCATTTTGCACAAGAACGTGTGCTTCCACTCGACCACCATTCGATGCTATCTCACCGGGGAGCACCGCCACGAGATCAAGCGACGCAAGGCCCTCTCCAAGGCGGAGAACTACTTCAAGAAGCTCAACATCCCCACTCGTACTGTCTACATCTCTCCTTTTCGCTTCGCTTTCGCTCTCTCACATGACGAACTCCTTCAGCTGAGGACGACTGTCTCTCGAGTGAGTGCGGCATGGCGGACATGGGGTCCGACACGGACACCGAGTTTGAGGGCGACATGGCCGCTCTCGACTCTGTCCCTCCCTCATCATCGACACCCACCTTCGCAGGCACGGAGCCGGTGGGTGACGATCTCGTGTGATTGATCCTCCTGCACCACCAACAAGATAGCTTGTTGCCACACAAAATCCAAACACCCGACACAGTCCACGCTCGTACTTTCTGTCAGTATTACGGTGATGGTGCGACACAGGGTCAGGCGGAGGAGGGGTCGCACACGCGTCCGACGAAGAGGATGCACTGCGCGCGTGGATGGTAGAGCACGCACACGAAGGGTCGGTTGACGACGTACGGCACGGGAGGGGGTGGCGGCCTGCATCCGCCAAGGCTCATCACCACCGCCGTCGCAGCCGCCGCCTCCGTGCCTTCCTCATCCACGTTCATGTACGTTTGATGGTACACCGCCGACACCACCAGCCTGCCCGCCGACCGCGTGAGTTGGTGAGTGCGGCCGTACGTGGCGAAGATGTGATTGAGGGAGGGGAAGAGCTTACTTTTCGCCGGAGCTGGTGAGGAAGGTGAAGTCAGCCAGCCCGTCAATGAAGGGAGCGGGTGCGCCGACGTCGCGGATGGCGCGGCTTAGCTCGATTGCGTAGCGCACCCGGAAGCGCGGCAGCTTGAGGGAGACCGGCTCCATCATCAGGCCCGCGTGCGCCTTCGCCAGACTGCCCAATGTCTCGGCCGCACACAACTAACACGACACGCGCCACCTCAGTCCATGGTAGACACACGACACGACACGACCAACGACACAATCAATGCCACACGCACATGGTTGAGGCTGTCTGCGGTGTTGGCGTGCGGCAGGAGGATGAGCATGGTGACGTCGTTGCCTTTGTAGGGCAGCTCGATGACCGCGTGGTGCTCGAAGCTTCGGTGTCGCATCTTGAGCGACGGGTGATGCATCATCGCCACCGGCTTCTGAGCGTTTCCGCCGAGGAGGTGGAAGGCCTCCGTCTTGGTCAGGTGCTTCCCGAACGCCTTCTCCCATTCCCCCTTGAAATGCACCGCGTTGGTCAGCACCATCCGCGTTGTGCTCGTGATCGACCTGTGTTCGCTCAAGCCCCGTTAGGTTTGCGACCGCACACGCACACTCACACTCACACGCACACGCACACGCACACACAACCCATCAACAGGTGAGGCTCGCCCAAGTCGGAGGCCGCACCAAGGAGGCAAGAGGTCGGTGATGTGGCCCCGGGTCTGGTTGGCCACGGTGTCGTTGATGGTGGCGCGCGCCCCTTCCGGGTCGGTGCAGAAGGGCATGTCGCCCACGATGTCCGCGCCGTGCGCCTCGCCCGCCTGCGCCGCGAACTCGGGTGCCACCGGGCAGTCGTCGCCCACCCACACCCCGTTGCTCGCCGCCCACTCCACGCCACTCATTGTGCCCACCTGCCCAAGACGGTCAGCACCGTTTCTTCACCTTGGGTTGGGGGGGGTTGTGGAAGAGGCGCACGGTGTCGGAGAGGGCGCCCCACTGACGGGCGACGTGGCGGGCGGTGGCAAGCTCATCCTCGGAGGAAGCCGAAGTCGAAGGCGAAGGCGAAGATAAAGATGAAGATGAAGATGATGAAGAGAGAAGGGTGCGCAGCTGGGTGGCCGTTTCGCCGCGAGCTCCAAGCAGGGCCAGGCTCAGTGCGGTCCCCACGGAGAAGGGCGACAAGAGCACGTTGCCCGCCGCTGCCGAGCCGCTGCCCTTCGGCGGCACCTCGCCACCGCCGCGGCCGCCCTCCTTCGGCTTCCTCTGCCTCGACAGGATCGAGAGCAAACCCTTCTTCTTCACCTTCTTCTCCCTCTTCTTCCCGCTCTTCTCGTCACCTTTGCACACCTGCTCGAAGAGGAGGGCGGCCAGGCGGCCACCCACGTCCTCCTGCTCCATCACGATGGTGCCCCCGACGGACAGCTTCAGTGCAAGACCACGCTCGTGGCCGCCAAGGCGGAGAGAGGACAAGAATTAATTGATCTACGCCCGTCGACCTAAATCCGGAGGGTTGGAGAAATCAAAAAGAAAAACAAGGAAAACAAATTTTCGCCCCAGCGAGGGCACAGCAACACTTCTGACAGACGTGGCGAAGGGGGGCTCTGCCCCTCTACCCCGCTCCGGCGGGTACTTCGCCGTCTAACGAAAAAACAAACAAACAAACAAACAAACAGCAACACTTCTGCCGTGTGTGCCCCAACCACAAACTGAAGTCTTTGAAGTGCGAGCATCCCGAGGTTGGAAGTCCCCTTCACCCTCTTCGGACGGCCGTGACCTCGCCTTTGAAGGCCCCCAAGGCTCTTGAGTGCCACTAAAACGCGGCTCAATGCAGTGTGCGCCGGGCACCGCTTGGTGTGGGGTCCGGTGATCATAGCCCTTCGTGCCCCACGATATTCCGCCGCTATGTCGCCCTGGTGTGGGCTGCACCAACGAACCTGACCAGCGGTCTGGGCTGCGAGTGGTGGACAGTTCGCAAAACGTTCGTTAATTCCCCGGATTGGACAAATCCGATCCGGTTCATCACATCAATAGTGCGATGATCACAAGGCACGACGCCACCATTAAGTCGATTGGCCGTTTGTATTGGTAGATTCGTGTGACGTTTCATTTCGCTAATCCGCAGCATGTTCTGGTGTCCACGGCATGCTGTGTAGGCTCTTGGGCCAACAGGGGCCTCCATTGCTACTGGGCTCAGCACTCAATGTGTACGTTTGGGTTTCACATGACATTCCACCCGCTCGCCCCTCCCTCGCGCATGCTGTTAGCGCCATGGTCTGCCCTGGCGCGCTCCACTTTAAAAGGCCTGCCGCGAGCTCTTTCATACTCATCCATTCTTCACTACAACCTGCTCGCTCTCAACAACAGTGATCCTCCACACACACACAAGTGACCTTGACACGTTCGCCATGACCTCGATGTGGTCGCGGTCTTCGATTATCATCATCGCTCTGTTCGCTCTCTGCTGTCTTTGCTCCGTCGTACGGACGTCTTCTCTTTGATTGCACGCTCTCGCCATTCCCCTTCTAACTCGCCAGTGTGTTGTGGATTGCGTGCGTGCGAAGACAACCGGACAAAAGCCCACATCGGTACCCCTGGCAAAGTGGGTCCAGCCGCTGGTCAAGCCGCCTGTGCTCTCGCCCTACTGCACCAGGCGCGGTGTCGACAAATACGTGGTGACCATGAGCGCCATCCAGCACCGCCTCCATCCCGACCTCAACCTCACCCAGGCACTCCTCCATTGCCAATCAACCACCGCCATCATGATATGTCGCTCCACCTTCCGCCCGCTCATCTTACCACGTCGGTACTACTAACAGGTGTACGGCTATGCCGGCACGTACCCTGGCGGCACGATCGAGGCAGTCGTGGACCGGCCTGTGGCCGTGACGTGGCGCAACCAACTGCCCGACACCCACTTCCTTCCCACCGAGCCCCTGGGCCACCGTACGACGCCTCCTCGCTCCACAAGAGTTCGCGTATCGGGGTTGCTGACGTCAGGCGGTCGCGATGGTGGTAAACTCCCACAGTGGGCTCTGAACCGGTGCCGGACTCAGCTGCGGTGCCGCACCTGCACGGCGCGCACGTGCCCCCGGACAGCGACGGGGACCCCATGATCTGGACCACGCGCGGCCAGGACGCCGACTTCTACTACCCCAACGGACAGCTGGCCACCACCATGTGGTATCACGACCACATCATGGGCCGCACCCGCGTCAATGTCTACGCGGGCCTCGTAGGTACCTTTCTCTTCCATGGAAACGCTTTGTTTCACCTCCACGGCTCGAATTCTGATCTGATGGGCCGTGATACCTTCTCTTAGGGTTCTACCTGCTGAGGGACGAGGACGAAGCTGACCTCGGGCTGCCCAGTGGTGAGTTTGAGATGCCGATCCTGATCCAGGACCGCATCATCATGAACAACAGTCAGGTACTACTCAAAACACTTCTACCCTGTTCGTTAGGGACCGAAGTTGACCGTGATGGTTCCTTTCTGTGTCCTGGTGAAGCTGTACTATCCCTACACCTGGGGCGGATTCGATGGCGACACGCCTGTGGTCAACGGGAAGGTCTATCCCTACTTCGAGGTCAAGCCCCAGGCCTACCGCTTCCGCTTCCTCAACGGCTGCAACTCGCGCTACGTCAGCTTCTCCCTTCCGCACGGTCCCACGATGTGGCAGGTACGCGTCAGCGTCATCGAATCAGCCAACGGACACCCTAATTTTTATGCCGTCACTCCACAGATCGGCACCGACGGCGGCTTCTTGAACAAGGCGATCCCAGTGCAGAACCTCACGCTCGGTAGCTCGGAAAGGGCCGACGTAATCATCGACTTCCGCGGCTACGAGGGCCGCAACCTCATCCTTACCAACCTGGCCGGGCAACCCTATCCTTCGGGTACCATCATCCACCTCTGAGACCAATGACCTTGGCACCACGCGTCTGACCTGCTCGTCCACGCAGGCGCGGTGTCTGCGACCATGAAGGAAGTCCTTCAGTTCAGAGTGGCCAGGCATGGTACGTCGTAATCTGGTGAACAATGGTCGGGCGGGTATGGGTATGGACCGGTTCAAACGACTTGTGCAGGCGCGAGTGGAGAGGCCTACAAGATTCCCAAGCTGAGGCACGTGGCCCAGCTCCCTCGGCTACCGTCGGTAGACACCCTGCCTGCGGGGTCTATCGCGCAGGTGCGCCAGGTGACCCTCACCGGACAGATCGTCCAGGAAGGCAACAAGAGTGCGTCTCCGCCCACGCCTAAAAGTGTGTCATTTGGCCTGCGTTAGTGATCAGCGGCCTAACGAACCCATGGCGGTGGTCAACTGCACGGCAGCTTCGTTCATGATGCTCCTGAACGGCAAGCGCTATCACGAAGAGCCGACGGAGACGCCCGAAGTCGATACGGTCGAGCTGTGGGAGATCATCAACCTCACCGGCGTGACCCACCCGGTCCACATCCACCTCACCCAGTTCCGCGTGCTCCAGCGCCGCTCGTTCGCCGGTACCACCTTCACGCCCGGCGTGCCGCTCAACTACACCGGCCCGGCCCGCCTGCCCGACCCCAACGAGCAGGGCTGGAAGGACACCGTGCGCGTCTACCCCTACGAAGTCGCCACCCTCTGGGTCCCCTTTACCGTATGCCTACATCGCGTGCCCACATCGTGTGTCGTGTGCCGTGTGCCGTGTGTCGTGTGTCGTGTGTCGTGTGCCGCGTGTGTCGTGTTGTGGCTAACGGTGGTGTCTGGTTCGCAGGAGTACACGGGTAAGTTCGTGTGGCACTGTCATATGCTGGAGCACGAGGACCAGGACATGATGCGGCCTCTCGTCGTCCTGCCCAAGAAGCCGTGCGCCTGCGCCGCGCCCTCGGCCACGCCACTGCCGACGCCCGCACACGAACACCTCTTGAAGAGAGAGCTCTAGGCCACTATTAGGAGCCATGCGCCATGCGGGACCCGGGGGTGCTTGTGAGAGAGCGAACATGTTTTATATACGACGACCACACCAGACATCTGAGAGATGTCTGAACAACCATTAAAGACGATGTTCATGATGATCACAGGCAAGTGTGCTGGCCAGTGCACTGTACACACGATGCAGCACGTGGGGTCTTGGCTTCCGCACGTGCAGCATGGGAGTGGGAGTGCATCCGGAGCACAGGAAATTTCTCCTGGACGGGACCCACAGCAGCGCCACGCGCAGGCAAACTGGATTCAAACCAAAATCAAAAGAATGCACGACGGTGGCGTGCATTTCAGCGTCAACTACGAGGATGAAGAACAAAACGAGGAGGTACGTCTTCCTCTCATCGCCTTTGGAATTAGCCATCATTATCTATTAAATTTGATTTTTATTTCGCTCTGAATGATGGATGATGGCAAACTCGTTTGTCTGGTCCCCACCTTGCCCACGCGATATGGATGAAATATATAAATATAAAAAAAATCGTGCTTCTTCGTAGCAGAGGTTGCACCACCGACACCACCAGGTGCACACCTACAGTGAGGTGAAGAGCGAAGGCGACAACGAACACGTCGTCAACGAGGGGCGGAAGCGCATCGTGACGTACGCCTCCCCTCCTCTCCCCCGCTACTGCACGTGTTGTGCGTCTTAATATGGTGTGCTCAAGCTCACCTGCTCGCCGCACACACGCTCACGCGCCGCCACGGCAACGCGCGCGTGTGCGCACAGAACGACGCAAACGCTGGTGAACCTGGTGAAGGTGTACTTGGGCAGCGGCATCCTGGGCCTCCCCTACGCCTTCCGGGAAGGCGGCCTTCTGGTGCGTGCGCACTGGAGCCCTCTGAGTCTCTGACCCGCATGATCTGCTAAGCTTCATTCGATCTCTCTTTTCTGTGGCCTGGGTGGGTCCTCACTCTCGACAGACGAGCTTGTTGGTGATGGCCTTCGTCTCCGTAATCACGACCCACTCGATGGTCATGTTGGTGCAGGCCAAGAGGTGCGTGTTCCCTTACACGCACACGCGATGCCGTTTGTTGTGTCGTGTGCTTCAACTTACCGCGCCTCGCGACGACACAGGCGGGCCGAGCAACTTGACCCACGAGTTGTGTCGTTCACGGACATCGCGTCGTTCACCTACGGACGGGTGGGTGCGCGACTGGTCGACTTCCTTCTCGTCTTCACTCAGGTGCACCTCATCCCGCTGCCCGCGGATGGGCGATAACGCGACGTTGCTCACGCGCAAATCTAACCGCCGTGATATGACGCTTTTTCCTCCTTCTGCAGTATGGCTTCTGCTGCGTGTATGTAGTCTTCCTTTCGCAGAACACCGCCAACTTCATTCCCAACTACGGCTGGTACGCCACACGCACATGCACCACCGCACACGCACACGCACATGCACACGCATCACCGGTTGGACCACCGCACACGAACACGCTCCACCGGTTGGACAAGCGCACAAATCGTGTCAGCGCGCATGAGCAGCGAAGGTAGGGGTCTGACTCTTGGCTTGGCACGTAGGTATGTCGACTGGCGCATGGTGGTCGTGTGGTGGGTCCCTGTCCTCGTTATACTGGCCAACCTGCCCACGTACGTTCTTTAGCCTTGTGATCATGCGCTCGGGCGTTCCGTCAACGTGTGAACGTTTACGCACACGTACACCTTTCGCAGGTTGAAGCACATGTCGTTCGCGGCGATGTTCGCCAACGTGGCCATTTTGACGAGTATCGTGGTGCTCCTGATCGCCGCGTTCATCCAAATGGCCCACAAGTGGGGCGGAGACGATTCGCACCACCCCGAGCCACCGCACGGCAAGAAGGAGCCATTTGCCATCGACTGGTGGATCGTGCCCGAGTACCCACCCACCCNCCCGCCGCACCTGCACGCGCACGCGCACGCGCACCACACTCACCCCGCCTATGTCGTCGTGATGCTGCAATCACACAGAACTGCCGCTGTTATGTTTGGCATGGCCATCTACGCCTTCGAGGGAATAGGAGTGGTACGCATCGAGACTACGACTCCCAGGTAGAGCATTGAATTAATGAATTTAATGTATACATGGCGGCGGCTGTGGTATTGGGCAAGTAGGTGATCCCGGCCGAGACGGCGATGAAGAAACCGGAACACTTCGTCCCGGCTCTGCTGGTGACCATGATCGGCTCCTCCCTCAACTATATTTGCTTTGGCCTAATCTGCTACCTGGTACCTCACACCCACGCACACGCACACGCACACGCACACGCACACGCACACGCACTACCGCACACGCACTACCGCACACGCACTACCGCACACGCACTACCGCACACGCACCACCGTTCGCTCATTTGCTGGTTGGCTGGCGGTGTGGTGACAGGCGTGGGGCGTCGACACCAACACGCTGGTCACGGTCAACCTGCACGACTTTGCCGAGGGCAGCAAGCCGTGGGAGGTGCTCTCCATCCTCGTGACCGTGGGCCTGATCATCGCGATCGCGTCGACCTACCCGCTGCAGCTCTTCGTGGTGACCGACATCGTCGAGGAGGCCATGTTCCAGCCCGGCCGGCTGTCGCCCCGCTTCCGGCCCCTCAAAGTGTTCGCCTTCCGCTGCCTGCTCGTACTGGGCACGGCGGGCATCGCCATCGGAGTACCGGACTTTGGCCTGCTCATCGGACTTATCGGTACCAAGAGGCGCACACGACACGACCAACGACACGACCAACGACACGACCAACGACACGACCAACGACACGACACGACCAACGGCACGACACGACACGACACGACACGACACACGACCAACGACACGATACACGACGGACACGACACTCATGCGGCTCGTGGCGTGCAGGCGCTCTGGGGTCGACTTCGCTGCAGTTCGTCTTCCCCGGCCTTTTCCACCTGAAGCTCTTCCCCGAAGCGCCCCTCTGGGCCAAGGCCACCTCCGTTTTCTACGTTCTCTTCGGCTTGGGCGGTACCTGTCCCGTTTGTTTCGTCTCCTTCATCGTCCCCGTCTACTACAACTCTCTCACCACCTCCTCTTCGCCATCGCCACAGGCGGCATCCTGGGCACCTACCAAACGGTGCAGCAGATCGTGGAGAAGTACACGGACTGAACTGCAATCCAATATATTTATGTTTTGTTCTTGGCCTCAAGATCCCTGGCGACGTTCAGTCGGCCAAACTAGCATCTTGCTGCGCGCGTTTGTTGGTGGCCAGGCTTACTTGCCCCCGTTGACTTCCCAGAGCCGCCGGAGCCACTTGGTGGCGTTGGCGACCAGGTCAGGGGCGTCCTTGGCGTCCTCGTAGCCCGGGCTGTACACCCGCATCATCTGCCCGAGCGTTGCCTCGCCGATCGGCTGCTGCAACGTCCCCTCTTCTTGAAACCGTTGGCGCACGTCCTGATCCGGATTCAACGTGTGTGAGCCAGAACGGCGGAGACGCGCGTGTGCACGCGCATGACACGCATGATGCGCCGCACCTCGAGAAAGGCTTCGGGCTTGTAGGAGGCGAGCCGCTTCTCCACGACGCACACAAAGGCCGGGGCCGTGGCGCTGTCGGTGACCAGCGAGCAGACCTTATAGAGCTTGTGGTTCTCGTACACCTCCCTTCCCTGCTTCCAGCCACGCTCCCTGCGTGTCGTGTGTCGTGTGTCGTGTGCCGTGTGTCGTGTGTCGTGTGTCGTGTGTCGTGTGTCGTGTGTCGTGTGTCGTGTGTCGTGTGTCGTGTGTCGTGTGTCGTGTGTCGTGTGTCGTGTGTCGTGTGTCGTGTGTCGTGTGTCGTGTCGGGTTCGTGAGCGATGTGGCACGGTGCTGGGGACGGACAGCCGTACTTGCGTCGGTGGAGGGCCTGCTTGACCAGATTACGAAAGACCTTGTGCTGGTCGCTCCAGTGCGGAAAGCAGTGCTCGAAAGGACTCGCGCCTTCGCTCTCCCGCACGATCGCGGCGTAGAAGATCTCCTCGTAGAGCGTGCTGGCCTGCTTGATCGCTTCAATCCACCCGGCCATCACCTGGTGTACATCATCACCATCATCAGCACCACTACTACCGTCGTTGTCGTCATCACTGTCACAAGGGTGCAGCACTCGAGCGGGTGGATGGCGGACGTACGTCGGGGTCGTGCGAGAGGATGACGTAGCGGTGGGGCTGTGCCCTTCCGATTCGTTTCTCGAAGAGCGAAACGAACCCGTCCTCGGCGGGCTCCACCACACACCCATCCAGCTCTGTACCAGGTGGTCAGCTACACGCACACGCACACGCACACGCACACGCACACGCACACGCACACGCACACGCACA
>CDFC01061880.1:91404-146404 GCA_000826385.1 Acanthamoeba rhysodes | reverse complement strand
ACAGCTGTTGGCGCCATCGTGTCTCTTGTCTCCAGTACTGCTTGAATGGGTGGTTTTCAAAGTTATGAAGGCAAGACCATCGAAGGAGCTGGAGTGGGTCGGGCCTAGGCCCTGGGCGGTGCCACGGCGGAGGCGGCCGAGGCGGCGATCGCTGGCGGCGGCGACGATGCGAGCGGGTCCCGCTTGCCGCCGCCCTCGAAGCACTCGTGCAATCGATGCCAGATGTCCTCGAAGGTGGGCCGCTTGAGCGGGTCCTGCTCCCAGCAGTCCTCCATGAGCTGCCGCCACTTGGGCGGACATCCGGGCGGCACCGGCGGCCGCTTGTACTCCTGCGTCACCCCGAGCGCGATCGGGATCGGGTCCTCGCCCTCGTACGGCTCCTTGCCCCGCGTCACCAGCTCCCACATCACTATCGAGAAGCTGCACACACGAACGTCAGCTCAAGCGCAGCACACGCACGCACGCACGACACGCACACAGCGGAAGGAGACGGTACCTGTAGGCCTCGGTGCGCTGGTCGTATCGGTTGGTGGTGATGGCCTCGGGGGCAAGCCACTTGATGGCGCCCAGCCCTCCCGTGGTCTTGCCGTAGTTCTGGGCCTTGACCGCCCGCGCCAGACCAAAGTCCGTCACATGCACTACACGTGCCGCACACAAGCAAATGAGCGTGCGTCATGATTTCTGCGCGCGTGTGCGGTGCTGCGTATGCGTGTGTGCGTGGGCGTGAGCGAATAGGTACCGTTGCAGTTGGAGTCCAGGAGGAGGTTGCGCGCGGCCAGGTCGCGGTGAATGATCTTCTCCTTGTGCAGGTGGAGCACGCCGGCGGCCGCTCCGATGGCCATCGACACTATCAGATCCCACGGAGCGTCCGGGTGCTTTTTGAGGTAGTCGATGACGGTGCCGTTGCAGTAGTACTCGCTCACAATGCAGAAGTACGGCTTGAGGGTGACTCCGCAGAAATAGGCCACGTTGGGATGGTTCGACACGCGCCTGCCGCACGACACCACACACACACACACACACACCACACACGCACGCACGCACAACACGCACAAAATGGTTGGCCCAGTGTTGCAAGAAAGCGCGAGGGAGAGAGAAAGACGCACTCCATGATCTTGGCCTCGTGAATGAACTCCTGCACCTGCTTGGGGTTCAGCTCCAGAATCAACTGCAAAAGAAATTAGACAAAAGTTAGCTCGTGCGGTAGAAGTGATGAAGTGTGCAGAGAGAGGTCTCCACCTTTTTAACTGCCACGTTGGCCCCGCGCCAGATTGCTCGGTTGACGGCGCCAAAGGCGCCGTAGCCAATGGGCTCCGCAAACTCGATGTCCTCGAAGGGAATGGTGCGGGTAGAGTGGATGCTTCGCCACTCCGAGTCCGGGTCGTCGTCATCGTCCTCGGTGGCAAGCTCCTCCCCCTCGTCGTCCTCATCGTCGTCGTCCTCTTCGTCGTCGTCTTCATCATCTTCTTCGTCGTCATCTTCGTCGTCGTCATCGTCATCGTCGTCGTCCTCCTCATCATCGTCCTCCTCCTCCTCTTCATCCGACGACGAATTCTTCGTCTCCTCCGTGTCAGCTTCCACCGCGCCGCCCATATACTCACCTGCGCGCACCCGAAAGACTCGGGTAAGCGTCCACGCAAGCAGAGAGCGGGGGGGGAATGAAAGAAAGCGATGCGGTGGGTACGAGTACCGAGCTGGGTCTGGACGGAGGACTTGAGGATGTGAGTCTGGAGCTTGTTCTCGTGGACCTTGATCTTGAGCTCGTAGTTGCGCGAGATGAGCATCTTGACCTGCGACTTCAGGTACTCCACCTGGGCCACCTCGTCCGCGTGCAGCTTCACCAGCTCCGCTCGCTCCTCCTCCTCCTCGCGCCGCACCTGCTCTTCAGCCTGCCGCCGTCGCCGCGCCAGCACGTCCTCCTCGTCCTCCGTCTCCTCCCCGTCCCCTCGCCCCGCCGCCCCGCTTGCTGCCGCCGCGTCCTTCTCCGTCTCTGTCTCCGTCTCTGTTTCCATCTCGGCCTCCGCGTCGGCAGTGGGCTTGGCCGGGCCGGCCGGCGCGGAGATGGTGGAGGCGTCGGTGGAGGTAGTGGTGCCAGTGGCGGCTCTGTGGGACTCAGACTCTTCGCGCATCCGCTTGGCCTTCTCCTGGCGCTGGACCAGGCCCTGCAGCATCGACTCCCACTCCTCGTCCCCTCGGTTGTCGTCCTGCAATCAACGCCGCCTCGCATGAGCATTGCACAGCATGCACCGATAACACGACACACGACACAGTACGGCACGGCACGCGACGTACAGAGACAGTGAGGTTGACGAGTCGCGGTGACTTGGGCGGGAGGGTGGCCTCCTGGCTCTTACGCTTGTCGGCGGCGAGCTTCTTGCGTTCGTCCATGACCTCGCGCAGCCACGACTTGTCCTGATCCTCGCGCCCCGATAGCACGTCCCACGCCCGCCCGCCCACCGCGCCGTCGTCGTCGCCCGACGACGATGTTGACACTCTTTCGCCGCCCGTCGTCGTCGCGGTACTCGCTGCGGCCGTCACTGTCGGCAATGCCCCTCCGCCGCCGCGCGGGGTCCGCTTGCCCTCGCTCTTCTCCCCGCGTCGCTTCTTTCGCTTAGCCTTTTCCTTGTCCTTTTCCTTATCTTTCTCCTTTTCTCGCTCGCGCTTTTCCTCCTTGTTGCCCTTGCCGCCCTTTTTGGCACCGGCGGCCCCGACGGCGGTGAGATGGCGGCCCGACGACGACGCCGAGGCCAGCTCCTCTTCGAAGTAGGACGTGGCGTAGCAGCCGTACCCGGTCGGCAGCCGCTCGGACGACTCGCCAAAGACCTTGGCCAGCTTGCGCACCGACTGGTCCTTGTTGAGGTCCGAGTAGACCCGCTCGGCCTCGCGCCGGCGCTTGTCCTCCTTGGCCTTCTTCTTCAGCATCTTGCTCACCCGCTTCTTCACGCGGTTCACCTCCATCAGCTCGTGCTCGAAAAGCCGCCGGTAGGTATCCTCGTCGACCGATGCCTCTTGCTGGGTCTGGCCCTGGCCCTGGTGCTGGTGTGGGTGCGGCACGGAGGCCCCACCGGCCATGCCGCCGGCCAGCATCATCAGCGTGACCGTGTCTACAGCGTCTGTCGACAGGTGTGTGCCGTTGGGCCGCGATGCGGCGGTGGTCCCGCGCGGCGAGGTCAGTCCGCGCGGCGACGGCGGCGTCGAGGTGTCAGCCGCCGTTGGTGGGGTGGTCTGGTTGTTGTGAAAGCGCGGCGACGTGCGCGGGTACTCGCCCGCGTAGTGGATAGCCGCCGCGCCGCGCTGGAGGAGGGCCTGGAGCGACGCGAGCTTGCCGCCGCTCTCGGGCGACTTAGCCGTGGTCGTCGTAGTCGTCGTGGTGGACTCGTCCGCCCCGCCGCCGCCGTCCCGGTCCTTTTCCCGGCTGCCGCGCATCGGCCGGTTGCCGTCTCGCTTCGAGTCGCTTCGCTTGATGGCGTCGCGGGGTCCGGCGGCCGGGTCGTCGTCGACGGTGTCGATGTCGCTGTCGTTGCTGCTGCGGAAGCCCTTCTTGAAGCTCTTCGATCGCTTGCGCCGCGACGACTTGTCCCCGTTGCTCTCGCGGTCCGACGTGTCCTCCATTCCGTCGACCGAAGCACTCTGCTCCACGACACACACGACACACACGACACGATGAGAATGGCTGGCTGTGGGTGGAGCCGAGGCGGTGACGTACTCGCTCCTTGTCCTTCTTGCGTCGACCGGTGAGTCGCAGGAGGGACTTCTTTTCCTTGTCTTTGGAGGAGGACAGGCCGCCGGCCGATGCGTCGCCTCGCACCGACGGCGGCGAGTTGGGCGCCGACAGCGCCATGCTTCGCTTCTCTGCTGCGGGGCGCGAGGCAAGAGAGTGAACTTATTATTCATTTTTATTAAACAATCATTATTAATATTAAAGAAGAATAAGAAGAAATAGTAACAGACTTATAACAAGCTTGTGCTGGAGGTGAAGTAAACAATAAACCATATTTATAAATCTCAATCTCGCAAATTGGGCCCAATTTGCGAGATTGGCTATAATTTTAGTGAGGGGGGGGGGGCAGAAACCCAGAAGCGTGCCGCTGGCGTAGCGCGCCATGGCCACCTGGATGAGGCTCAGGCCCGAGCCGCTGTGTTCCATCCCACGTCTCCTCCCGCCCTCTATACTCAAGGGCTATAATACGAATAATGTTGGGGGGGGGAGGTGACGTTGTGGTCACGACCTGACCATTTGGGGCCGCGCCAAAGGCCCTAATTTGTCTTTCGTCCCAATGTCGCGCAAGCTTCTTTCGAGCGGACCAAATAGAGAGGCCGGCGCGAAGAAGAGAAGAGAAGAGAGCAGCACGAATAGGGTTGCGCGAGCGTTGTGTGGAGGACGGCGAGCGGTACCGATCACCGGGAGGTAGTCGGCTGTGTGGCTCTTGGGCATGGGCATACGCGCCGACATCACCGGCGAGTTCCCGCGCTCTGTGGGGTCAAAGTACGAACGAACGCAAGATGGTGAGAAGGCGACGCCGGCGAGCTGAGCTGAGCTGAGCTGAGCTGACGGGGCGGGGCGGGCGCGGGGGTAGTAGGCTGGACGTACGGGGGCTGGGCGGGGTGGAGCTGGACTTGCGTCGCTGGAGGCTGCCCAGCGGGATGGCAAGGGACTGCGAGAAGGGGATGAACGACAGCGACGACGAAGGCGACGAAGGTGGCGACGAGGAGACAGCCGGTAGTGACGGGGACGAATGCGACGACGAGGTGACGGTGGTGGCCGAGTCGAGCGAGGCCAGCAGGGGCGCGGACACCGAGCCGCCGCCGGCGATCATGAGGCCGCGCTCGATGTGCGACGATGACGTGGTCTTGTTGAGCCGCTTGTTGTTGGCCTTCTTGCCGCTGTGCTGCGGCTGCTGCGGCTGCCCTGGCACGGCCGGCAGGTCGGGCGACGAGAACCGCTCGGGGATGCTGTGGCCGAGCCGGTCGAGCAGGTGGTGGCCCGCATTGTAGACGTGGCCCGAGTCCGACATGCCAGCGACGCCACTGCCGCCGCCGACGCTGGTCTGCGCATGTACGCCGTGATGCGTGGTGTCGACAGAGTCTACAGAGTCGACGAGCGCGTAGGCGCCGCTGCCGCCGGCGTCGGCTGACGCTGCGCCGCCGCCATACTCTTCGTCAGCGATGTTCTGGAGGGTCGAGTCGCAGATGGGCACGAAGTCGATGTGGTCGACAGAGCGACCGAGCGGCGACAGAAGCGAGGGCGACGCCGGCGACGTGCTGAAGCCGCTGCCGTTGACCGACGACAGCGACGGGAACGACGACGGCGCGCTGGACGAGGTCGACGTCGAAGTCGGAAGCGCCAAGTGCTCGGCCGACGACGTCGGCGACGGCGACGACCCGTTGGTCTTGATCTCGTGCGTGGTCTTGGCGAACTTGAGCTTCTTCACGCGCTGGGTGGCGGCCGATGACGAGGAGAGCGGCGATGACGTCGTGGTTGCGGTGCCGCGGGCGAGCGGGCCGGGCGACGACGTGGGTGACGGCACCGACGACGACGACGACGAGTGGAAGTCGCTGCCACCGGCGGCGATCGACAGTACCGACTGGCCGCGCGGGTTGTAATCGGACGAGGGCCGCTGCGAGATAGTGCGGCGGAGCACGGGCGAATGCGAGCCCGACAGCGACGACGGAGATGAGATCACCGAGCCGCCGCCCGACATCATCGAGAGGTCGATGGCGTTGCGCTGGGAGGTCGACCGCATGAGCAGCGGGAACGCGGACTCGTCCGAGGGCCGCCGGAGGTGCGACCCGCGCACGTGCATGCCTGACGACGTCGACATGATGTGGCTGCCGCCGCCTGACGCGGGGCTGGCAGAGGCGGCGGCGGCGGTGGCGACGGCCTTAGTCTCGGCCGAGTGCGAGATGATGGACTCCTCCGAGGGGAAGGCCGCCGAAGACGCGCAGCTCTTGGAGCGGCTCCGGTGCTGCACCTTTCGTCGTGCGGACCCGGGCGAAAGTGGCGCCTTCGACAGCTTTCTGTCGTCCTCTTCTTCGTCTGGTGTGTTGTGCCCATCAGCAGACGATCGATTTGTTTTAGCGAGTGCGGGCGCGCATGGAACGCTGAGTGAGGAATGCATGTGGCGTGCATACCTTCGATGGACTCCTCGGTGGACCGAGAGATGGAGAAGGAGACCAGGGGCCAGATGTCCTTCGAGATGCGTACGTTGTTGCGGGTGGAGGCCAGCTCCGCACGGATCTTGCGGCCCTGGTCCTCCACCTCCTTCATGGCCTCCTCGAACGCGTCCTCATCCTCGGCATACACGGTCTGGAAGCGGTAGAAGAACCGCCCGTCCTTGAACTTCTTCTTGCGGTCGACGTGCATGAGCACTCGCCGCTCGGCCAGCTCCCGGCAGGCGGCGATACTACGCTCGCGCGAGTAACCTGTGTAGTTCATCACCCAGTCCACGCACTCCTTCCCCACTGCACCGCAGCGTAACATGCAGACCGCCTCTGTGATCAAAATTCTTGCTACACTGAGGCGTGCGGATGTGTGCGTACCGAAACAGTAGTGATGTGTTTTGAGGTGCCACCGTCGATCTTTGATCGCTAGGCCACCGTCCTTGGTCGGTCGCGTTGCATGGACCAGCATTTCTACAAACTACACCCGCATATAAGCAAATAATAAAGTTTATAAATGTAACATGCATTCCCAGACGTAAAGACGAAAGTGTGGGTACCTGTGGGGGGATCTCCACCATCCGCAGACCAATCGATGATCGCGACGTCAGCGGCAATGCCTGTCGCAGGTTCGCGGACATAAAAACGTCAGTGCGGTGTGAGACAACGCCAAGTACTCGGCCGCACGACGCACGACACACGCGTACGTGGTAGAGTTGGTGGAGCAGGCGGCGGGCCTGCGAGGGGTCGGGAAAGCTGGGCTGGCCGATGGCGCGCACGTAGGTGGTCTCCCCCTGCGGCTTCGTCACGGCGTTGAAGTCGAACACAAACTCCAGCAGCTGCGCCAAGCACCAGAAGAGCGAAAGCGAAACAGAAAGAGGAGAGAAGAGAGAACGCGTTAGGCCACACATCAACTCGCACATGATTGTTGAGGAGGAGGAGGAGGAGAAGAAGAAGAAGAGGGTTGCTACACGTCAACGACAGTATCGTTACTGAGGAGCGGAGAGGGGGCCGTGACCTCTTCCGTGAGCGGGAAGGCAAGAAAAGTAAACAAGAGACAACACCACAACAAAAATAGCCACAAAACAAAATAAAGAGGATGAAGATTTGAATAATCAAACGAACGCGGCGACTTGTGGTCCCCACTTCCACTCCCATCTCTTTGTAAGAGTTTTGTGAATGAAAAATCGAGAATAAAATCTTTGGAGTCCCACGAAAGTGAAAAGGGGACGATTGTTCCGAGGATGAAGATGACGAAAGGTCCTTCTCCATCAAAACGGACAAGCCAAGTCCCGATGAACTGCATTGATCGGCAGCAGCGCCCAAGAAAACGATTTGTGGTTTTGGGGGGGGGGTAATAGGAGTTTGATGGAAGAGAAGAGACAAAAGTGGGCAGATGAGGGCACGAAGGGCGTACCCCGAGGTAGGAGATGACGTGGGCGAGGATGCGGTCCTTGCCCTCCTGTCCATCGGTCCACTTCCTTTCCTTGTCCACCACCCGCCACCCGAGATTATCGAGGGCGCTCCCCAGGCCGATGATGACGGCCTCGAGCGGCAGCTGAAAGGCCCAGAGGACCTCGAACGTCTTGCCCGCCCCCTTCGAAGGGAACGAGATGCCGCCGCCTCCACTTCCTCCTATCATCGAGCCCACTCCGCTGCCGCCTGGGCTCGAAGCGGGCGACAACCGCCGCTCCGCCGAAGATGACAACATCTCGCGAGGCCTCTGCGGCGCGGAGATCTATTTTCTTTTGTGCCGCCTTCGCGTCCGTTCTTCCTTTTCTTTTCCTCCTCCACCTCCTCGCGTCGCCCCTCTGTCAATCTCTCGCCACAAAGAACGAAGACGAAGCTATGGCGCAGGAGGGGGGGGCAGCTCTTTCTTCGTTCTTCTGGTCGCTCTTTTCTGGCGCTGGGGCGTTTTTACGGTCTCCTGCGTTTCGTGTTTTTCGTTCTTGCGCCCACGTGCACAGACCTTCGGCCCGACCAACCGGAGACGCGACGAGCTTGAAAAATTGAACCGCGCAACCAAACACTTCCCGCACGGCCGACCGTGCAGAAAAGACGGAGGTAAGGTGTTGGGTTGAGCGAGACCGCCGCTGTTCCGGTTCGTTGTTGTTGAAGGTGAGAGGGGCCAGGGTGGTGGTGGCCACTACATCATGGGCCGAGCACCTCGTGGAAGAAGTTGATGAGGTGGAAGTGGCCCTCCTTCTTGGCGACGTGGAGCGGCGACACGCCCGACGGGAAGACGTGCTCGGTGTTGGCGCAGAAGAGCTGCCCCCCGCCGCGGACGGTGAGCGCGTGCGGCGAGGCGCCGTGTTTGACCAGGAGGTTCGCCAGCGGCAGGTTCCCGAACACGGCGGCGACGTGGAGCGGCGTGATGCCGCAGTCGTCGCCAAGGTTGACGTCGGCCCCGCGGCCTATGAGCCAGTGGGCCATCTTGACGGCAAGCTCGGGACCCTTCTCGTGCGCGCAGGCCATCCAGAGCGGCGTGCGGCCCGAGTTGTCCCGCGCGTTGATGATCTTCTTCCAGTTGACCTCGCGCTCCTCACGGCTAAGGCCGCTGCCGGCCTCGTAGTCGAGCACTGCGCGGACCTCGCGCAGCCCGCCCTCGCCCGCAAAGTTGTGCAGGGCCAGCATGCCGGCGTTGTTACGCAGACCCACGTCGGCCCCGTTCCGCATGAGCAGTCCGAGCTTGCTCAGCATGCTCATGTAGGTCTTATGCATCGGACAAAACGCCCCGAAGTACTTGTTGAACAGCTCCTGCTCACAGATATAGCCACAGACGTTGATGATGAGCAGCTGTGCACAGTGGCGTGCAGCTTGTGTGCCGTTGGTGAACTACCTCTTCGGCTTCGGGATAGTCGTGGGTGTATCGCTCGTCCACCCTGTTCTCCACCCGCTTCCCGAACTCGCCGTCTCGAATGAAGTATGACACCTCCCGGCCCTTCTCCTTGCCCGGAAACTCGATGGCCTTCATCAAGTAGCGCGGTACCACCCGAGACATTTTGTGTAGCACTGGCACGGCGAGTCGGGGAGAGGTCAGTCAACTGAAACCCACTCTCCCATCAAAAATGGGACAACAATCAGGCGAAAAGAACGCCGATGATGGCGTACCGGTGGAACCGGCCCAGTCCTGGCTGTTTACACTCACCCCTGCCTGTATCAACATCTTGCAGGCCTCGTATGATCGTTCGTTCTCGGAATCCAGGGCCAGCATCAGCGGGGTCACCTCGCCTGTGGTGGAACAACGCTTGTTAGCTCACCCAGGGCGTGCAGCTGCCAGTAGAGAGAGAGAGAGAGATAGCTGCCAGTAGAGATATGTGCCGCGCACCTTGCCTATCAGGCAATGCATCACTGGTAAGATTGGCTCCCTTTGATATTAACAACTTGAGCGTTTCCAACGATCTGCGCATCAAAGGAGGCAAGATGCGTGTTAGGAGAACACCGCCAACGACCACGGTCATGTGTGGCGGTGGTTTTGGTGTTGTGTGCGCGTACCCAAAATTGGCCGCCAAATGGAGCGCGGTCACTGCCGTCCGTGTTCCTCGGAGCTCGATGTCCACTGCTCCCTTCTCCACGAGCAGCTGGGCACACTCTGCAAAATTATTCCGCGCGGCCCAATGCAGTGCCGTGTAGTTGTCCTCGTCCCTCACCTGCGCCAGACTCCGCACCAACTCTTCGTCGACCGCCGTCGCATCGCCCACGCCGCCGTTCCGCACACCCTCTCCTCCTTGTTCTCGCTCTCGCTCTCTCTCGCTTTCAGTTCCGTCTCGCTCTGCTCGCCCGTTCGTCGCCCGATCTCCTCCGTCCCTCCATCGCTTGTCCATAAAGAAACGCAGCACGCTGGCTGCCGACCGGTCGTCGCGGCCCTTCTTGACCGCGAGGCAGATGATGGGGTTGCCGGGAAAGACGCGATACCCGCTGTTCAGCAGTCCGCCAAGGGTGGCAAGGTCGCCAGTCGCCGCGGCCTCGTCCGCAATCCTATCGCTCTCGCGGCGCAGGTCGATCTGAGCATCCGCGAATGCCCAGTGTGTTGGCGTGAGCACCAAGCGGTAGCCACTACCTTGTTTGGAGGGGAGGGGGATACCGATGGTCGGTCGAGGTCGCTGATGTAGGCCTTGCCGGCGTGTCGTAATCGGTGGTAGAGGTCCAACGCCCGGTTGTGCATTCCGAATTGCAGCTCTTCTTCGGTGATGGCAGTCATCAGGAACATCTGCATCGACCCACTGGGCAGCGTGGTCGACTCCTTCGCGTACAGCTCGGCCGGAGCCCTACAAACGGCGATGAATGTTACAACAATAAACAGCATCGCATACGGCACGTGCAATGCACTCTAGAAAGGCGACCCGGTGGTGGTGTACCTGGCGATGAGGAAATGAGCGGTGCGATCAGGCTGCACGGGCATCCGCTCGAAGGTGGCCGCTCCAAACTGGTCGATCACTCCGCGCAGGTTGTAGTCGTCCATCACCGCCTTCGAAACCTGCGTTGACACCCATGCAGGCAAGAGGGCAGCATGAGGTTTGTGGTGTGTGTACTTGTCTCCCGCTTGACAGTCCGCACCACTACCCTGCCCGCCCAGCTAAGCCCGCGCCCTCCCTCTGCCTCAGCTACGGGGAGGGGGTGAGTACCATGAAGGCCAGACAGTGGGTGGCCCACGATTGCTTGCCGCGGGTCATGATGCCGATCTCATAGCCATAGCCGGCCCATCGCGAATCGAGCTCCAGCCGCGGCCGCAACGAGACGGCAGATGAGAACGAGCCTCGATCGCCGGCGTAGACGGTGATTCCGTTGGAGGTGAAGATTTCGCCTCCCATTTTGTCATCGCCCCCTTCTATCATCGGCATTCGGTCCTCCTTGCCGCGTCGAATTCGGAACCGCTCGAGCCGGAATCGCGTCGGCATGTCGGGATTGGTCAGGCCTGATGACAAGGCCAGCCAGCAATCGCTCCCGCTCCCGCTCCCGTTGTCTCCTCCATTCCCATCCAGCGTCGTGTTGTTCAAGCGCGCCCTGGCCTGCAGCAGGCAGCCCCCAGGCCAGAGCATCTCCAGATGCGGCAGCAGGAGCGGCTGTGCCTGGTGCAGTGGCAGGAAGGACGCATAGATGTCGTTCGTCCTCGCCGTTTGGACCCGCCGGCTGAGCTCCATCTCCTCATCGAGCCTCTTGTCTATGCGTTCTCGCTCCGTCGCCGCTTGTGGTCCATGATGGCCGCCGTCGCTGCCCAAAAGGGCCTGGTGCAACAGAACTCGCTTCGTCACGTGAACGGTCTGCTCGTGCGACTGTTGGAGCTCGGCTGACGAAGTGGCCAGGTTGTGGAAAATGCAATTCTGATCGATTGGCGGCTGAGGTGGAGAGGCCGGTGGTGTGTAGGCCGGTGGTGCTTCGCCGCCGTAGCCGTTTCCTCCGCCATTAGCCACACCTTCCATCATCATCATGTAGTCCCTGCCTCGATCCCTCGCGCCTCTTGATCGATCACCCCCTTTCTTCTCATCCACAGGGGGCACCGATCGCTTTCGCTTGCGGTACATTGTCCGCACCGATCACCGCCGCGCGCGTAACGTGGTTTTACACGATCCAAGTTCCAGCACGAGAAGCGATTGGTCGGTGTCTTGCGAAGATTCGATGGAGACAGACGCGGCTCGCGTTCCAGATGAAGAACTTCAGATGAATTTGTCTTCTGCTGCCGTGCCCGAGCCGTTCTTCGCGACTCCAGAAAAAAGAAATTCATTTTGATTGGGGGTTTGCGAAACGTTTGGCAAACGTTTTTTCATTTGCGCAAAAAAAAAAACAAAACGTTCTTCGGTGCCGGCAGTCACGCTTGGGGCAGCTGCGACGCGCTCTCCTCCGCGTCGGCGCGCAGGACGTAGACCGAGCGGTAGTCGCCGTCGTGCACTCGCGCGAGCGTGTGGACCTCTCTGTCCCACACGTACATCCAGCTCTCGACCTCCACGTTCTCGTGGACGTGACCTTGGCCCATGCGCACGGTGACGCGGTCCCGTCGGTATTCGGCGAGGCCCTCGGGAATGCCCACCACATCCTCGTACTCGTCCAATCCTCGCAGCACCTCGTCTCTGTGCTCATCGGGCACATCGAAGAGCATGCCATGCACCTGATGAGGAGCACACCGTCAACATACCTATGTGCATCGCTACACACAAAGCAAGCACACAAGAGAGCACGTACACGCTCGGCGGGATCGTCGGAAGGCACGACGGCCGGGTACTTCCGCACCTCGGACGGGACCGACACGTCGGTGGTCTCCTTCAGGCCCAGCAGCTGCTCCTCTTCCGTGCGCTTGTCGACGATATACATGCGTCCTGGCGGGAGGGATGAATGGCCGTCGAGGACGGTCACGACTCAGTCAAGGCCCCGCATCAGGAGGACCAAGCACTTGGGACGATCATGTGGCCACTTGGTGTTCGCTTGGTGTGTTGTTCACAGAATGGACGACGAGACGCCGTCTGAAGTGTGAAGCACGGGTGGGTGTGGAAGGTGATGTTTGATGTTTCTGATGACGTTGTGAAGTGTTGGCCCTTGGAGGGACACGTGGAGGAGGCGCGTGGGTACCTTGGTAGTAGGCCGGTCCAACCGGGATGCACTTGCCCATGAATCGCTGATGAATGCTGGCGTTGATGTCTGGTCGGAGCGAACCGTAGACGAAGACGCGGTGTCCCGCGTAAGAGGGGAAAGCAGTAGCGGCCGAGCTCATTGTTCTGCGTACGATGCCTGCCCAGCAGGCCGATTGATAGATTTAGAATTAAATCTCTTTTCAAAACTGAGAGTAATAAAGAGTCGGAACCATGAACAAGGGAAAAAGATGCAAGAGGAGATGCGTGGTACCTTGTGGTGTGGGTGAAGCGATTGGCAAGCAATGCCTGAAGCAGAGGCGCCTATCCGGTATTGCTTGCCGCCGCATAGTACGTTGCCTGCCCTAGGAGAGGGAAAGAAAGAAATTCTCAGGAAATGGGGGTCTTCGCCTGAATTTCTGGCATGCGAGTGGAAGGGACAGCTGCTCCCTCGTTGAGATGACGACCGTGTCAGTCCAAGAAGCATTCGGTATCCCAAGCCAACCGTGTCACAGTTCAAGGAGTGTTATACCCAAGCGCGGAAGGGACTCTTAGGTCGATCCACCCAATCAGGAGAGAATCACCACATGATGCGGGCCACTTCGCCCGATGGCCAAGCGATGGGCCGCAGCGCGAAGATGTACAGAGTGGCCGCGTTGACGGCCACGAAGGCGAGGCACTCGACCACGAGGCACGCCAGGTTTGCCATGTCGAGCAGCGCTCCGGTGCCGTCGCTTCTGGGCTTCTTTCGTCGGTCCTTCTCTCCCCGGTACTGTCCCGCTCTGCCGCCTCTGCCGTCCTTCGTGCACGTTGCCGTGTGCCGTGCAGAGGAGGAGGAGGAGGCGCAGCACTCGGAAGTGTCAATCAGGCCGGGCGCCGAAGGCATGGTGTGCAGAAGAATGAAGAGGAACGGGATGATGAAGTAGCGGAACTCTAGCAGCGAAGCCGGAACCAGCACCGCCGCCGTGCAGGCGAAGTAGGCCAAGCGCCAGAGCGGCGAGACCTTGGTACCTGTGGCGTATGAATGAGCGATCCAATTAGTAACCAGTAGAGCTCAGATCATACATCAAGCTGACGTGAAGAAGGGATGGTGCGGGTGCGTACCTAGTAGCTTCCACAGGGCGAAGCCGGACGCATAGTAAACGAGAGAGTAGGCATACTTGAGGTTCTCGTTTCTTCTAAAGAAGTTCTTCCACACGTAGAAAGGGTAGTGGCGATTGTCCGCAAGGAGGTAGGGATGCGCATACCTGTCCAGATCACGCGGGTTAGCGCGTGTGTCGGTGCGTGCGTGCGTGCGTGGCCATACGTGTATCTGTGAATCAAGTAGAGTATGATCGGGAGGATTGCGACCCCTCCGATCACAAAATGCACAGCATTCTGCTTCACAGCGACGGACCAGCCGCGTCGTCGGCCTCCGCCAACTACGCCGAGGAGCAGTCGAGGCCAAACCCACACCGCGGTAAAGGCGAGGAAGTAGAAGAACTGAACAAAGTGCAAGCGTGGGCTGTGCTGAGCGCGATCGCCTTGATATACATCGTGAGTGGGAAGAGAACGTGAGATTCGTTGATGCTCAGTTGGAAAATGACGCAAGGGAGGTTTGGTATACCAATGACGATGCCTTCGTTGAGGTACACGAAGACGAGAAACGAGGCCGCGAGTACCAGGAAGGTCCATAGCCGTGCGCAGATGGATCGACTGTTTTGCACGGCAAAGCGGAGCAAACCTGAACAAACGATTGCGCTTCGTCAGTTGGGCACGCATTCGCGCAATTTGTGTGCACAGGAGTACCTAGCGTGTTGGAGGCACCGTCGCTACCACCGCGGCTCTTGTAATATTGGCGCAACACCATGGAGAAGGCGATGAAGCACACCCACACGATGTTGGTCTGTCGGCAGGCGACTGCGAGGAATCCAACCTGGATCATACACCCCACACGCGGGCGCAGGTTCAGCCAAAAAATGGCCCAATGCCACACCACAGGCGCAACGCGCCTCGTCACGTCAAAAGTGTGAACGTACCACGCCGCTGAGTGTGGTTCTGTCGGACAGGGAGAGGTAGTAGCACAGAAACACGAAGAATGTCGAGACCGTGTCGGTGTAGTAGAGAAAGTAGAAGAAGAACTGGACGGGGAATAGGTGCGGTAGCAGAGCCATCAGCACGCGCTGTGCCAATCGATAGCCGCGTCCAGCACGCAGCGAGGAGGAGGTCTGGTTATGATGGTAGAGCATGGCCACCAGTTGGTAGAAGAGGAAGAAGTTAAGCACGCCGAAGAGCGTGTTCATGCCGCGCATGGCCTCCACCGAGCAGAGGGACCAAGCGCCGTAGTCATGGTGGAGGCCCGCTGCTTGTCGCACGGCGTCGGCCACCTTGAACAGAAGAGCGAAGACAAAGTACCTGCAAACACCACGTGTTACGATATACTGTACAGTGCAGCGGTGTGTGCGCGCGTGGGTGGTGCGACGTACAGTCCAGGAAAGGTGGTGATCATGGGGTCCCAGACCCAGAACTCGCCCCGGCAGTAGCGCTCGGTCTGTGGCACATGAAACACTTCGTCCTGGATGATGGCACGCCTTGGTTAGCGGCATATTGTTGTGGGGGGGGGGGCACGTAGGGACATATTAATAATACCATGTAGGGTTGCGTCCCTACGAAGTGGTTGGTGATGCCTGCCAGTGCAGCGTAGCCGCCCACCAAGGAGGTGCCGACCCACCACGCCCCCATTTTTTACTCTCCTCTCTTTGCGCCCCAGCAAATTATTTTTCTTTGTTGTGTTAAAACACTGCTTTTCTTCTTCATTTCTCTTATTCTTTTTTCTTTTGATTATGTTCACCCGCCCGAACGACTTCCCTACGCACAACGAATCCAGAACGCAAGATGCTCGATGGATCATACATCCATCTCTATATCCCAGGTGCCTCCACTCTGCCCCAGATCTTTCGCCCATCTCTGCTGCGCTTGTCGACATATTTCTCAACTTTCCTTTCCGGACCCACATTTGCCGGCCGGCCATGACCTTGCGGGCTTCAAGTAGGCCGCGCCCGCCTTGTGAGGGGTAGACCGTACTCTTCAGGATCATATTCCATAGTATTGAGTCTACAGTCTTGTATCCCTTAAACAAGACGAGCCCACTGGGTATGGATGATGACGCCTGTCCCTTGCTCCTGAGCGCGAAGTGCTGCGTTGCGCACACAGTGCCTGCCTCGCGCGCCTCTCGGGGCGCGCCGTTGCATGGTCTGGCGCAACGCGTTGATGACCGTTCCTTACACCGTAATGCCAAGGGTTGGGTGTGGGATGGAGCGAGCGGATGTCCGACCTACCTTTCATTTTAGTTTTTTTGACACTACCACTTGCTTGGTGGACAATGTCAGTTAACTGACCACCACCTTCATCACCACCACCGACAGGAGAGATGTGCCCGAGAACTGGGAGCCATGAGCTCAGTTGACGGAGTCGAGGATCTCGCGAGGTTGGTGCGTTGCACAAGGAACAACGCGAAAGGAGAAGGCCACCAGGCCGCCAGTGGTGTTTTTGGATGATGTTCGTGATCAGAAAAGGAAGCGGCAAAGGTACTTTGGGGTCGCGCACGTGTTCCTCCAATCTAGGACACCGTCTTGACCTTGAGTGTGTTGCTATTAGGGACATGGGGAGTGTGGAGCGCCAAAATGGCCGCAGGTGACGCCAGGGGAGACAACAAGGAGAATCGAACACACAACACCCGAGGCTGCCAGGGGTGAACACACAATCATTGAGGTGCGGAGACGATGAGGGCGCTGAGCCGCAGCGACTGATCCACCTCACCACCACATCAAACTCCTCATACGGAAAGATAGACGAGAAGAAGAGGAAGAGATTGTTAGAACAAGGAAGAGATTGGGGCGACCAGAGACGCGGGGCAGATGATGGAAGAGGAGGCGACGATGCTGAGGGCACGGTCGCGGTCGCGCGGGAGAAGCTACTCGGATCCGCCGCGGCCGATGGACGGTGATCTGGGTCCCTTCTCCGCGTCGTGTACGCTCCCCGTCTCGCACATCGGCCCGCCGATCGCCCTCTTCATCCGGCGAAGCAAGGACTACTCGCTCAAGCGCGACACCGAGGAGGACATCGGGGTCGAGGGGGCCAAGTGGGTGGTCCACCCGGCCAACGACTTCGCCGAGCTGGTCGACAAGCCCGTGACAGAAGATGACTGGGAGATCGTGGCCATCGAAACGGCCGAGACGGCGAGTGACAGCTACAACCTCCTCCCAGTCCTCGAGGAGAAGGCGGTCGCGGCCTACGACGAAGAGCAGGAGATGGAGGAGGTGGAGGACAACGAGGAGTGTCACGGGCACCAGCACGAGGGGGGCGTCTTCGTGCTGGACCACATTGAGGGCGCCACTCCGCCCGCCTCGCACTCGGACGAGACCTCGACCGAGTTCGAGAGCGGGACGTGCCCCTCGGTGGACTCCCTGGAGGCCGTGGACTCACTCGTTAGCTTCACCCCGGAGACCGCCGGCGAGTGGGACGAGCTGCACCACCACCAGCAAACCCCGCAGCAAGAAGCCAGCGGCGGCAAGCCCGGGAAGAAGAAGGAAAGCGGCAGCGGCGCGGCCACGATCAAGGACAGCAAGAAGGCCAACAAGAAGGCGAAGAAGGCCAAGGACAAGAGCAAGAAGGGCAAGAAGAAGGAGCGCAAGGCGGGCAAGGCGGCGGCGGACAAGCTCTCGCCGCGGGAGCTGGCCCACCTCGTGGCAGCCAAGACCAACAACCTCATCGGCAGCGGCGTAGGCCGGCCCAAGGTCCCACTCATCCACACGCAGCAGGCCGTCACCGCCGCCGCCCACAACACAGGCCCGTCGCCCACCGGCTCGCTCAGTGACCGAGACTACCTCTCTCGCAGCCGCATCCACGCCTCGACGGTCTCCACCGGCAACCCGCCAGCCGATAACGGGCACCACCGGCACCAGGACCCGCTCCTCGGCGCCTCGGGAAGCATCTCCGAGCGCAGCCTCTCCATGCGACAGCCCTACAACCACGCGCATGCCCACACTCACAACGACAACCACAACTGGGACAACCTGCCCGAGCGACAGAAGACCAAGATCCAGAAGGTGCTGGGCGTGGTGCCTGAGCGGTCGCACACCAAGCTCATGAAGCTGCTCGGTGAGGACATGCCGCTGGCGGCCAGCGGCGGCCCTGGCCTGGGCATGGCACTCCCGGAGCAGTCGCCCCGCATCGACGTGCCGGCCGCCGCGTCCGAAAAGCTCGGCGAGTCAGCGGCAGTCTATCACCCGGAGCTGGAGCGCCTGGCCCGAGACGCCGTCCCGGTGCACCGCAAGCGCACGCGTAGCATCAGCTGGAGCCACTTCATGGGCGCAGTGACAGACGACGAAGACGATGAGACGACCGAGGAGGAGGAACCCCTCATGGCATCGTCGCCCTCGAGCCCGCAGCCGGCACAGCCGTCCTGGTTCGCCGCGTTCCAGAAGCGGCTGATCGGGGCCGACGCGGCCCAGGGCCACGCCACCTACCGCATTCGGCGCAAAAGGAGCGTGTCCGACGCGCGCAACGCTGCCGTGCAGACTGGCCGCGGCGATCTCGATGACGATGGCGGTGGCACCATCATCATCTCACCGGCCAACGCGCGCCAGATGAACATCGACTTCCGGTGGGAGTGGACCGGCGGCGATCCCGTCAGCCAGTTCGAGTTCTCCGCCAAGCTCGGCCAAGGGTACCAAGATTGATTAGCGTTTACAGTCATTTTTATGGCGACTCATTCCAGAGACCGACACGTTCAGAGCTTACGGCAAAGTGTACAAGGCCAAGCACAAGGAGACGGACTTCCTGATGGCGATTAAGTGCATCAACCTGGACGGCATCTCCCAGCAGGAGTCGCGGCAGCTGATGAAGGAGATCGACGTGCTCAAGACCTGCCGAAGCACCCACATCGTGTCCTACTTTAGTTCGTGCTTCCGCAAGAACTGTCTCTGGGTACCTCCTTCGCCCCCTGCCGACGTCACGGTTCCTGAACTTTTGGCGACGGCTGCTGACCACCGGCACAGATCATGATGGAGTATTGCGGGCTCGGGTCCGTGCAAGACGCGATGAGCCTGCTGGCCGACAGTGAGGGCGAGGAGGAGGGCAGCATCGGGCTGTGCGAGGAAGACATCGCCTATATTCTCAAGTCCGTCGTCTCCGGCCTCGTCTACCTGCACTATAAGAAGATCATTCACCGGTACAGACCGTGTCAATCATCACAGATCACACGGGCATAAGCGCTGACACACACACACGACACGCACATACCACATAACAAAATGGTTACAGTGATCTCAAGGCGGGTAATATCCTGCTAACGGCCGACGGCATTCCCAAGATCGCCGACTTTGGCACGGCTGCCCAGCTGCGCACGGCCTCGTTCGGCTACAACGCGATTATGGGCACGCCGCTCTTTATGGCCCCGGAGATGCTCGACGGCGACACCAGCGACGTCAAGTCCGACATCTGGTCCGTCGGTATCACCGCCATCCAGATGGCCCAGGGGCGCCCGCCCTACTACAACCTCCACCCCGCTCGGGTACGCCGCATCATCTGCACCGCGTAGATCCATTAGTATGAAGAGAACGAACAATTCTAACAAGATGGGGACTTTGATTTATGATTGCGTGTAATGGATCTACGCGGTGCAGGCCATAGTCAAGATATGTATGGACGCGAGCCCCAACCTGGACGATCCCTGGAACTGGTCGGAGGAGTTTGTCGACTTCATCTCGGTCTGCCTCAACAAGACCAAGGAGCAGCGGCCCAGCGCCGCCGAGCTGCTGAAGCACCCGTTCCTGGCGACCGTGCCGCCCGGCTGGAAGATGGATAAGCTCATCAACAAGCTGCAGAGCGCGCGCAAGGTTGTCAACCGCAAGCACAGCACCGCCTACCACAGACAGGACTCGGTGGTGGATCCGTTCAACGTGTCGCCCCCGTTCGACCTGGTGGCCGCCCAGCGGCGGTACTCACAGTCGGCCGCCGCCGCCCAGCCGGTCATCAGCAGCAGCCTCGCGGCCAACTCGCTGCCCGCGTCGCCCAGTAAGCAGCCGGGCGGGAAGACGCGTAGCGCTGCCGGCTGGTCCAGCAAGAAGGAAAGCCGCGAGCGAGACCTGGCCGACGACGAGCCCGGCGGTGGTAAGGCCGGCGGAAAAAAGGCTGGGAAGGAGGCCGAGGAGAAGGAGGTCGTGCGGATGAACCCCCTGCGCGCGCCGGTGCCCAGCACGCCCGGCGGCTCGTCAACCCAGCCCCAGACACATTGGCAGCCCAGCTGGGCGGGTGGCCTTACCCAAGCGGAGGCCACCCCGCGACCAGGCCCCACCGCGGGCTCGACTGACGGCCACGAGGGCAATGCAGGCCATGTGCGAGACGAGCCCGCGCAAGCGGCGACGGCAACGACAGCCAGCCACGCGTTGACTCTCGACAGCAGCGCCGGCCACGTACCGACAAACGTAATTTGCGATTTTGTGCAGTGCAAGGAGGCCATCGCGACGCACGACGTCATCCGATGCCTTCTCCTGGTGCCCTACACCAACACCAACGCCAGCGTCGGCGCGGGCGGCAGTGGCGTGCTCGGACGGGAGTCCAAAGAGCAAGAGCTACGGCAGTGGGGCGTATGGGGCGCGGCCGACGACGGCTCCCTCACCGTATGGAACACATCGCAGGGGGATCCTGGGCGGCCGATCGTCAACGCCAAGCAGGTTCACGGCGGCGTGCAGGTCAATGCTCTGATCCTGGTGGAGAACCGCGTGTGGGCCGCTCTCGATGACGGCGCGATCTGCGTTTGGAACGCCAAGGATCATACGTTCGTCAAGAAGCTGATCGGCCACACCAAGTCGCTGCGCTGCTTGGCCGAGGTGCAGAGCGGGGCCAACTCAGCCTCGTTTCTCGGGCGAAAGAGCTCGCTCGTGGTATCCTCCGGCGACGACGCCAAGCTCTGTCTGTGGAACGCTCGCTCGGTACCCTCGCTCTCTGATTGTGTGTCGTTGGTCGTGTCGTGTACGTGGTCTAATGCTCTTTCTCCGCGTATCAACCAGATGGCGCTGAAGTCCACCACAAGCATAGGCACGGCGGTGGTCTCCCTGGTAGCCGTGCCCTCGGCCCTCTGGCTGGGCACCAGGGACAAGGAGATCATAGTACTTAAGTCCAAGGACAAGTACACCCGCAAGTCGCTAGCCAGCGCGCCTAGGGAGCGCGTGACCGTACCCAACCGGGGTCCCACGTCAATGGTCTACACCGGCGGGCGGGTGTGGACCACGTCGGACGACAACTGCGTGCACATATGGGAGTCCGTGCGCGGTTCGGCGAAGCGGGCTCAGACCCTGCGCGTGGACGGGAAGGTTACGTGCCTGGTGCGCGTGAAGAATCACGTGTGGGGCTGCGGACCACTGGGCATCTATCTCTGGCACTCCACGGTACCTCTTGAGTCCTCACTGCTGTTGCGCGTACCTTGTGTGTGTGTGTGTGTGTGTGTGTGTGTGTGTGTGTGTGTGTGTGTGTGTGTGTGTGTGTGTGTGTGTGTGTGTGTGTGTGTGGTGTGCCGTCGCTTCTGCACAAGTGTTGACCACTCGCGTGTGACGGGGAACGCAGACGCTCAAGTACCGCGGGAAGATCAGCACGGAGTCGGCCCTGTTGAGCACGATGATCCAGGTGTCGTCGGCTGCGGTGTGGAGCGTATCGCCGAGTGAACCCTCCATCCTCGTGTGGGAGATCACGCGCCGGCCCTCCTTTTTCAACCTGCCGCCCATCTCCCAGCTCGCCATCCCTCCCGCCCGTTCGGTACTTCACCTCGTCTCTCTCTCTTCGTTCTTTTTTCGTTCTTTTGCCTCACTGGAGCGGTGCAGGAAATGGCGGATGGTGACAGCTTCGCATGGGCCGGAGAAGAGGACCTGCTGGTGACCAGCACGGTGGGCAAGCGTCTGTCGACATCCAACAAGCTGCCAACCAAGCGGCCCCCGGCCGTGGCCGATCTGCCGCGGCGCGCCACCCTCGCCACCGCCGACTCGGGCACCGGCTCGAACAGCTCAGTTATCACCCACGCCGCCCGCGTGCCCACCGTCAAGTTCTCCATATCTGGCAACGGCTCCGGTTCGCCCCTGCGCGACGGCAGCGGCAGCGCCCAGTTCGTGCCCACGCCCGTCAAACGGCCAACGCTGCTCACCGACCGGGAGCGCGAGCGGTCCGAGCGGGAGCGTGATCGGCTCGACCGTTTCGATGCCGGCAGCTCGCGTCAGCTCTTCCACCACCTCCACAACCAAGCCAGCGGCGCAGTACCGTTGGCAGGCAGCAATCGACAGCAGCAGCCGCACGGCAGCCGCATTCGGGTTGCCAGTAGCAGTAGTGGCGGTACAGCGTCGCCGCCGCCGGCGTCGCCGCGCGACATGTCGACATCGGCCGAGCTGGAGGGGAGCGACATGGATCCGGCCTTCTGGGTGGACGACGAAGACCGCCACCCGCGCCGGACGACCACTGGCGGCCACAGAGCGGAAAATGACAAAGACCCGGAAAAGAGAGATAGGGAGAGCAGCGGCGAGGCCAAGGCGCGCAAGGCCAGGAGCGACGACAGCTTCTCGACCGAGATCCAGCGGTCGGCCCAGTGCATGACCCCGCCGCTCATCGCCCGGCGCCGACGTAGCACCGACGTGCTGTCCAAGTGGGAGCGCGGCCTACTCCCGTCACCCTCCACCTCGCCACGCGACAGTCACATCGCGGGCTACGCCTCGCCCCCGCCGCTGCAGCGGCATCACCGCGGCAGCAGCACCGGCGGCCGACCGGCGCTGTGGATCACCAGCGCGTCGTCGTCGGGCCTCCTCACCACCGCCGCCGACACCAACAGCAACAGCGACGCGGGCGGGAGGAGCAACAGCGGTCAAGTGGGCGCGGTGCAGAGTGGGAGCAGCGCGAGCAGCAGCGAGGACGAGGCATCATCGGGCGCCCCGCTGGGTACCCGCAGCGGCTCGGGGATCCGCCCGAGCCTGCTCTCCCGCAACCGCATGCCAACACCACCGACCCCGGCAGCCCCAGAAGAGCCCACTACCGCTGGCCAACGCCAAACTGCTGACCGCCCAGAGCCGCGAGCCCACACGACCACCGACGCTGCTGTCGAACCTCACGCCGGCAATCCGCCGCTGCACGTGGTGCACTCGACGACTGTCGCACCTGAGACTAGCTCGCCGCGCCCGACGCACAGGAAGACGGACCCCAACGCTCTCAGCCACGTAACCCTGGCGGCCGTGCGGAAGCGGATCGCGAGCGAGCCGGCCGCGGTGGTAGCGCCACAGCTGATGGGGCGCCGGGCTGACGACAATGAAGGCCGCAACACAGCCACGGACCAGCCTGTACAGGGCGCGCAAGCGCCGACGCTGTTCCGCGGTGGCGCCCCGGCGATCACGAACGATATGGGGCAGACGACCAGCAAGAAGAACGCGCTGGGGCGGAAAGACAGCAAAACGGCAAAGAAGAAAAAGAAAGCGCCGGGCACGCCGCGCGAGGGCGAGGAGGGCGACGGCGATGGTGACGCTGCGACGACCACAACGACGACACCGGCGCGCCCGAAGGGCAGCGGCGGCGAGGGCGATGAAGCAGAAACCAAGGTGGTGACTAGAGAGCGCAGCGGGAGCTCCGCAGGCAAGACGCGGCGGAAGGGGAGCAAGCGCGGCAACTCGTCGAGCAGCACCGACGAGGAGCCCACGCGCCCAAGGTCGACCGCCCTCAGCACCAAAAGGAAGAACAGCGGCAAGGAGAAGCTGCGACGACCTTCGCTTGTGGCCCACGACGAGAGCGACGGCGAAGACGAGCCATCTGGCGGCATGGCGGCGCAGCGGGTCAAGCGCAAGGGCTCCCTGGCGGCCACCAGCCCGCGCGGGCCGCCAGTCCCGAGCCCGCGGCGCAACAGCAGCTCCGGTATCAGCGGCACCAGTGGTAGCGGCGGCGGCGTGATGAGCCCGCGGCACCACAGCTGCGGGAGCAGCCCCACGCCGCCGCTGCGGATCATGCCCCGCGGCTTGTCCAAGCTGCAGGTGGTGGCTTCACCACACGGCATGGAGCGATCAGCCGCCGCCGCCGACGATGACGACGACCACTACCGCTACGCGTACTACATGGAGGCGGCGGCCCTGGCCGAGGCTTATGCGCAGGAGCAGGAGGACCGGGAGTCCCGAGACCTGGTGGTGCTGGTGCGCTGTGCGCAGCTGCCCGAGTGGGGCGACGACTTCTCCGAGCTGAGCCTGAGCCGCGAGTGTACGACCATCCACGCGCTCCGCGAGGCCCTCGCCAGCGAATTCAACGTACGTTCGAACGACCCCATTCAGCGACACATCGTGCGTGTCGTGCGTGTCGTATTGACAACTAACGCGTGTGCACCTCTCAGGTGGCCAAGGAGTCGATCGACCGGGTGCGCAAGCTGCCCAACATCGTTCTGTGCCGCGACCAGCACGTGACGCGCCTCAAGGGCGGCGAGAGCCTCGAGATCACCCTCAAGCCCTCCACTGCCTCATCTTGAATCGCCGCCCACACAACCCCCAAACAAATTATCTCATATTTATTTCTTAATTTATGGGTGAAGAGAAGAAGAAGAGGAAGATGGAAGCGAGCGGTGATGGCTTCTCTGCCTTGCCGACAGGTGCGCCACAGCTTTTGGGACTGCGGCCGCGGTGGGGTTGAGAAACGTAACGTAATCCAGTCAGTGCACTGCATTTTCGTTGTGTGGGGGTGTGTGTGGGGTGTTCAGAGCTGGTGTGGGAGGTGCTGCGGCGAGTGGGGGAGGGGGTGGCGCGTTGCGCGCTGGTTTGCAGGACGTGGCGCGATGCCCTGCAGGGGGACGCCTTCTGGAAGACCGCCTTCTTCGCCGCCCTGGCCCGGAGGCCTCTCCCTCCCGACCAACTCGCCCAGGTGCACAAACCGTTGCCTCCTCCGTTCTAGCTTGCGCTTTGCGGCCGACTCTGCAACACACAGAGTGGCTGACCCGACGGTCAACCGTCGCCGCCGGCAGTTGGCTGCGTTCACAGAGAAGCGGGCCAGGGAGTCCAACGGGCAGAGCGTGTGGAAGGAGGTCTACCTGAGTGCTGATCATCTTGCCACACCGGTGGCGCTCATGGGCGCCTCGGGCCAGGGCAAGACGGCCCTGTTCGAGCTCCTCCACCTCAACCTGGCCTCCCCCTCCGGTTCGGCATCGCACAAGCAGCAGCCGCACAGCGAAGTGGGCGTGCCCACCGTGGACGTCCGGGAGTGCTTGATGAGCCTGCCCCACTCGCGCCGCATCACCCTCATCGACGTCCCAGGTACTTCCAATGCTGCGTGGCGTGGTGATGACGTGTGTCGTGTGTCGTGTGTCGGTACGTGTACCAACGTGTGGGGGGTGTTGACCGCCGGGCTTTCGGACAGGCCGCGCGAGCAAGGGTGTCAAGAACTTCTACGCGGGCATCGTGGGCAGCCGCTGCGGCCTCTTGGTCATCTCCGCTCTGACCAAGGAGGTACGCACCGAACCCGACCCATGAAATGGTGCCAAAGCGAGCTAAGCCAGGCGGGCGTTGTTGGCAGTTGTCGCCAATCGATGAGACCAAGAACCATCCGCTGCTGGCCTACACGATGGGCGTTAAGAAGGCTATCGTATGCGTGACGCACATGGACCATCCCGACGATCTACTTCGCGCAGTCGAGCTATGACGCCGCCAAGGAGCTCGTCACCCTCCCCTTGAAGCGGGTTGGCTTCAACGTCGCCCAGACCCACTTCATCCCCATATCTGCCATCACAGGTCTCACGCCCGCACTCGCTCTCACTCAACTCATCTGCATTGGCTGACTTGTGGTGGGTGGGGGGGAACCCCAACTCAGGTGATAATGTGTTCACGCAGTCGACAACGATGAGCTGGTACACGGGACCCACGCTCATGGAGGCCCTGGAGAGCGTGGCTCTCGACCCGCCGGGCATGCGGCTGGACCACGTCGGTCGACCGGCCCGCATGGTGGTGCAGAAGGTGTACGGGCGCTCCTATCGACACGAGACGCGCGAGTTTCTCGTGGGCGGCTGCATCGTGAGCGGCCAGCTCTCCGTGGGCGATCGCGTGGTCATCCAACCGAGCAACGCGACCGGTGACATCGTCGTTGAGTCGATCGAATGCCACCACCAGCCACGCCGCGCCGTCTTCGGACCTCACGAAAGCGTGGCGGTCAGGCTGCGCTGGCTGCGCACCACTGCTGCCCCGGACACCGGAAGCAAGATGGCGGCAAAGGCGGAGGCAGTAGAAGAAGTGGAGGCAGAGGCAGAGGCAGAAGCAGAGGCGGAGGCGGAGCAGGTCACCAACACGGTCGCGGCAGAGGGTGAGCTGGCGCGGCTGGTCGACCTGGTAGAGCGCGGCAGCGTGATCGTTCCACAGGGCAGCGACCAACCTCGACGGGTCGAATCCTTCAAGGCGCAAGTGATCATCATTTCTCACCCGGGCATGCTGAAATCAGGCTACACGCCGACTCTGCGCGTGCACGCCGCCACTGTCCCATGCACTTTCAAACTCCTCTGGTCGGTACCACCCCTTACCTGCTTTCGTTAAACTCTACTTGCTCACCCTCTCGGGTCTCACCTCCATAGATCGACAAGCGTACGGGCCAGCTGATCGAAAAAGACCCCCACTCCATACGCACGAGCATGGCCTGCATGGCGGAGCTGACACCCAAACGAGTACACACCACACAGCGCGCACACATTTCCTATCTCACGTTCACGTTTCCTTTGCAGCCACTGTGCCTCGACTTGTTCTCCTCGAGCGATAACCTCGGCCGTCTCTGCTTCGCCGATCTCGGCCGCACCGTGGCGGTGGGCGTCGTGCGGGAGGTCACATGGGATGCAAGCTCATCCGTCATCCCCTGTCATGTTCCACGACCGGACTGGAGCCGCGTGCTGGAGCAGCGCCGGCAGGCGAGACGCGCCAGGACCAAGTGGGAGACCAGGCTGCGCAACCTGCCTGTGGGCGCACTCAAGGTCATCGGTACGGCCCTTTCCGTTCTCTCGATTCACCACGTGGCTCTCTGTAGTATGTTAATGTGGTTCTTTCTTCCCAACGGCAGTGCTTAGCACCTACATCGACTCCCAGTGTGGCTGGAGGTACACTCGTATGCGTGTCCTGTCGTCGCGCCGTTTCGGTGTCGAGCGTGCCTGTGCGTGACGGTGGTCGTGTTGGGTGTGCAGGGCGGAGAGTTGCTTCGTCCGGCTGGGGGTTGGCGCTGACGGGCGCCAGCCGACGGAGTGGCGCAAAACAGGCGTCCGCGGCAACAAGTGCGAGCTGGGCTTCGGCCAAAAGTTCATCTTGTATCCCCCCCACCATCCCAGTAGTTTGCCGGTTGTGCGCCGCTTGTGTCGTGCCATCTCCGAAGCTGACCTCTTTTTGAGTGTGTGTGTGTGTGTGTGTGTCTGGCCGTGCCCAGCCTTGACGTCAATCCGGGGCAGGCCACACTGTACGTCTCGGCGCACGACGCGTCGCGCCACCCGGACGACTGCGGCAGAAAGGAGATCCCGCTGGCGGCAGTGCTGCGGACGAAGCGGGGCTGGAAGAAGACATTCGAGCTCGACGAGACTCCGCACAGCCTCACCAACTCTGTCACCCTCCACTTCTACTGGCAGGCGCCCTAGCGCCACCGGCACCTGTGGTACCAACCACCTACACACATTCTGTCTGTTTTGAAGATGCCTGTTCATTGAAGCTTGGCAAGAAGATGTTGGTTCAGTTGTTGGAAAGATCAGCGATAACTGCGGTTGGTGTTGAAGAGAAGAACGAGGGTGGTGCGGTCCTTGCCTCCGAGGACGGAACTAAAAACCCAAAAGAAAAACATCACTCCGAAAACAGCGGAAACACCAACGACGACGGTGCTAAAACTACGACGTTACCCACCTCCTGGCCTTATCTTCCTCGACGCACGCACGCACGCACACACGCAAGATGGCCTCGGGTCCGTTCGGCGTCGTCACCGCACTCCTGCTGGTTCTGGGCCTTGGTGCCTGTGGCGCCGACGCAGCAAACTGTACGTTGCGACGTGCCTGGCCAGCTGCCTATCTAAACACAGAAAACACCCCTAACCCTGCTCGCACTCGGTGTGGGTGGTGCGCGAGATCAGGCACGGTGTGTTTGTCCGGCTCGTGCGACGCCACGACGATCGCTGGCGGCATCGCCCTCACGACGGCCGACGGCGAGGTGGTCGACGTCGCGCCGGGCGTGTATGACCAAGAGGTCCCGACCCTGCTGAACCACACCATCACCCTACGGTGCCCCAACCCCTCTTCTTCATCTTCATTATCTTCTTCATCGTCATCTTCATCATCATCTTCAAAGTCAATGGTCTTCTTCTTCATCAACCTTTAATTAAGCGTGACCGTATTCTTGGCTTGGCAACCCAAAACTCCGGCCACGACCAACCAGGCTGGGGCAGACTGCCGCGGACACGGTGACGGTGGTGCATGCGGGCGCGTGGCTGACCGTCGCCAACGCCTCAGCACTCACCCTGCGGTGGGGCAAGCTCGTGCTCCGGGGCGGTACGCGGACACCCGACCCTAGTCCAAGGACAACCGGGGTCCCCGCGTGACGGTTGACCGGGTCCGACCGTCGGTCGGACATAAAACAACCTATAACCTTATCTTGTTGTGTGTTGTTGTTGGTGTGTGTTGTGTTGTGTTGTGTTGTGTTGTGTTGTTGCGCGTGTTGTGTTGTGTTGTGTTGTGTTGTGTTGTGTTGTGTTGTGTTGTGTTGTGTGTGTGTGCAACATAGCTACGCTTGTGGTGGACGCGGATGGTGAGCTCAACCAGTTCGCAGACATGGTCTTCGACAGCGCGCAAGGCCCAAGCGGTTCGTGCCTCCGTTCTTTCCCCCCCCCCCACAAGAGAGACTCACATCTTGGTGCCCACCACCACCACCACATGCGTTGGTGTCTGTGTGATATGCAGCAATCGCGATTCTTGCGGATGCTTCCTGGCGGCAGCATGGCAATGTGCTGATCAGCAACACCACAGTGACGGGTACGTGCCCGGGCGTGCACCTAACCTCAAGATCTTGAGAAAGCTGAAGTAACCACGCCACCGCGTGCCACGATGATGTGGCGCCTTTGTCTCTTCTCTCCTTGTCCTGCACAGACGCACTGGTGGACCTGGCGGGCGGTGTTTGGCAGCAACACGGCAACACTACGCTGGTTGCGACACACGGGGTCTCGGGTACAGCGCTCCCTCTCCCTCTCCCTCTCCCTCCCTCTCCCTCCCCCTCGCTCACCGGCTTCTGACTGTCGAGTGCAGGCGTCAGGTTCAGTACCGTCGGCTCCTTCACTGGCCGGTGGCTGCAGCGTGGGATAAGCAACGTCAGCATGACATCATCATCATCGCCGAATCAGGTTGCAGGTATGATGACCCTACGCCCAGACCTGGCGACGAATCCAAACGTTCGCTGTCCAAATGTCTGATGCTGTTTGGCGTTCTCCTCTGGCAGCCGTGGACATGTCGGCCGGAGGCCTGTGGATCCACGTGTTCGACGGGCCTCGCGGGCGGTTTCCTCACTCCTACCTCACCGTGTCCGGCAGCGGCAGCAGCGGTTCTCCCCCCGGCACCATTGATCACACAACGCCACTGTCCTGCAGTACACACGCACTAATCACGCGCTGCGGCCCACAGGAGTGTACTTGGGCGCTGACGGCACCTGGGGTCAGTACAGCCGGCTGACCGTGCAGGCCGACAATCAGAGCACGGGTACCAGTGGTTCCGCTCTTTCGATGATCATTGCCTACACTCAAGAGGCTGAGACATGTTATTACATGCACTGGTGAGCAGGCGTGGTCCTGAACTCCACCGGCGTCTGGGAGCAAACCGGGGAGGCGACCTTTGATCTGGTCGAGAGCACAGGTACCCACCGGTGATCGCGCGTGTTGTGCTTGCACGTGTTCTGTTGTTTGTCGTCATTCCTGTAATGCTCGTGCGTTTGCCGTAAGCTGTGACTGAATCCACCACGCACGTCAACCAGGAATAAGGTTTGTTGGGGCCACCTCCAAACTGTCACAACAGACCAACATCCGCATTACGGTGGGCACCAACGCCACTGGTACTTCCCAGCAGCAAGCCCCTGCTTCCGCACAATTCACACGAACTAACCCGACGACTCACAGGGATAGAGTTCGCCAACGGCGGCTCTTGGCGACAGTTCGCCAACACCACGATCAAGGCCACGTCAGCCACGGCGACAGGCACCGCCCACCCCAGACAGCTGTCGATTAGTTGCTTTTTATGCATTTCTTTCGACCGAAAAAGAACAAAACTCACTTTTTAGTCCTGTTTGTTTGTGAGCACAGGCATCATGTGCGCCTCCTCGGCGTCGTGTTGCGCGCAGGTGGACACCCCCACGCTGGTCAAGATCTCCTCCGCCCAGAGCACAGCAGGACGAGAAAGTACTTTTACCACACGGCACCCCACACACCACTCCAAAAAACGTGCAACACTCACGCAAACAACCCACAGACGACTGCGCGATATCGCCGTCGCCGTCGCCGGTGGCGTCGGTGGCGCCCCTGACCGGCAGTACGACGGCCGCGTTCGACAACAGCTCCTCGGCGGTCGCCATATCCAGATCCGGCGCCGCCTCTCCTGTAGGCGTGCAGCTGAGCCTGAGCGGCCTCCAGCTGGGCTTCGCCGACGACCTTCACGGACTGAACGTGACCCGCACCATCACCAACTCGACCGACCCCAACAACGGCAACGCGTTGACCTCGACCATCGCCTACACGGCCCACATCGACGCCGAGACGAGTCTCGTGCAGTCGTACACCTACTACGCGAGCGCCCGCGCCGTGTCGTTCGCCGGAGTGAACTTCACCGTGCGCGCGGGCAGCGTCAAGTGGTCGTTCAGCCTCACCACCGCCTCGTGGCCCAGCGCGACCACGAGCGTGGCCGACGCCCAGCGCAACGGCTTCTCGCTCCGCTACCGCCTCTCCGACCTCGCCTCGTCGTCATCATCGCCATCTTCGGGCGGCCCGAGCCGCATCACCCGGCGGCGCAACACGCCGCACGAGGGCATGACCACCTTCTTCGTCGCTCTCTCTGAAGACGACGTGGTGGCCCAGGTGGAGGTGCTCAACGCGGCCATCATCGACGGCGCCGTGACAACGCTCGGCCGCATCGAGCTCGTGTTCGACAACCTCACCGCCGCCGACAATCAATCGATTGGCGGCAGTGGCTACTTCCTGGAGCTGGGCTTCCCGCCGTTCGCCCAGTCGGTGGAGTACGATCCGAGCCTGGGCCTCGGCGTGCTGCTGGGCCGCTCGTCGGACGGGTCGCCTTCGTCGTCGTCGACGGACGTGGGCCTTATCGTGGGCGTGGCGGTGGCCATCCCGGTGGCCGTCGTTGTGGTGCTCGCCGCCATCGTCGCCGGCGTCGCGCTGGCCTGGCGGCGCCGGAGACGGTGGGCCAAGGGCAGCGCCGCCAATGAGTCCGTAAACTGGACCCTGGACGAAGGCGAAGACCCTGAGCAGCTGTGAGAGCATCTTCTTCTTCTTCGTGTTTTGAATCGGCGACCAGAGCGGCTGGACGACCACACTGTGTTCGGCGTGCCGGGCGCCAACTTCAACCATGGCTTCGACTTCAAGCTGGGCGTCTGCCGCCACATCGACAACCCTGCTCGCCCCTCCGACGCGCTAAGGACCACCGCCTGCCTTTTCCCCAATGCATTTTTATTGTTGTCTTTTATCTATAAAAGGAGAAATTGTTGTATTATTATTTATCACATAAAATATACATGGCACGATTGGGGGAGGCACCATGACGAGCAGAGCGATCGCGGTGGTGATGACGGTGGAGGTGGTGGAGGTGGTGGAACGACCAGTCTCTCTCTCTTTCACTCTCGATCAAGAGATGCCGAGCTTCTTTCGCCTGAGGATCTCGGCGTTGACCTTCTGCTCGGCCTCGTACTTGGCCACCATGAAGGCCTTGTACTCGTCGATCTCCTCCGACGAGCAGGGCGGCCCCTTGGTCCACTTGGGCACCCGCTTCATCAGGTCGTCCGTGCTCACGTTCTCCAGACTGTCCGGGTCGCCGCTGGGCCTCGGCGCTGCGGCCGCGGGTGGTGGCGCCAGGGCTGCGGGCGTGGGGCTGACGGCCTGGGGCGCCGGAGCGATGGGCGTGGGCGTGGTAGAGGTCGTGGTCGTGGTCGTGGGTCGCTTGATGATGTAGCCGGAGAGGTCGGGCGCGGGCTTGGGCGTACTGCTGTTGCTGATGCTGAAGCCGGTGGGACCGTCGCGCTTGCGCGGGTCATCGATCTCAAAGTCCGAGTAGGTGACCGGCCTCGCCGCTTGCGTCGGCCGACCCGCCACGCCTGCTGGCGGCGCAGCAGCAGCGGGAGCGGGAGCGGGGGCGACGGCCGCTTGGCCGTACAGCATGCCGGCCGCTTGGCCCGGAGCGCCCACTGCATAGTAATGGCGAGAAAGAGTGTCAAGGAGAGTGGGACGAGAGAGGTCGAGGCGCAGTCGAAGTTGCGCGCGGAAGGAATCGGGTGTGGCGAGGCGGAGGCGGTACCGCCACTGAGGGAAATGGCGTCGAGGAGGGCGTCGAGGTCGGCGCGCGAGCGGATGGTCTGGGTGACACCCGGGTCGGGCAAGTTCTGCGCCGGACTCCACAGCGGGATCTGTACACACACGCACACACACACGTGCACACGCACGCACACGCGCACACGCGCACGCACGCACGCACGCACGCACGCACACACGGCAATGTACAGAACAGCAGCACAGAAGAGTGAGGTGGGAGGATCAAGGGCTTTGCTTCAGCGCCCCAGCTGGGGTGCCCGGCCAACGCGCTGGTAGGGGGGGGGCAAGCAGGGGCCATGACGTCGCGTACCGGCGGCTCGTAGTTGAGCTGCTGCAGGGCACCCTCGAGGAAGAGCAAAGCGTTGGACAGATTCTCGGCCTGCAGGGAGGGGGGGAGGGGAGGATTTACTTCGTGCATTGGGCCAATGAAGCAGAGGAAGGAGAGATCCCCTCAGGGCGAAAGGCCGCGCGTACCTGGGTGAGCCGGATCATGATCTGTTGGGCCTGTGCCGCGGTGGCGGGAGGCTTCTTCTTCTGTGGCAGATTGACCTCGAGCAAGGCCGCGATTCTATCCAGCACAGCCTCACTATTTCGCAAGGGGGTCTCCAGCTTTTGTAATGTGATTGTCATAATCTGTGAGATTTGAATGGAATGGAATGGAGACAGAGAGGTGTTTAGATTCCTTTCTATTGGTGAGGATGGCCCAGCCTCCAGAGGCAAAGCAGGTTACCTGATTGTACTTCTCCTGCACATTGCCGTCCCCCATCTTGCCTCCCTTGTCTTCTTGTGCAACCAATCCAATAGAGAAAATACAATTTTCCTTTATTTTCTTCGCTTAAATAAAAATAAATAGTATTGATCAACAACATGTGGGCCTGTGGGCGGTTTTCTCAGAGGGGCCCGGGCAGGAGCTCCATGAGGCGGTGCCTGATGTCGCTGAGGCTCATCACGACCGAGAGCGGGGCGAGCAGGTCGAGCAGGAGCCTGATGGCGGCCGAATTGCGCCCTCGCTGGAGAATGTCGAGCAGCGGGCCCCGCAGGAAGAAGTGGATCATCGACATGCACACGCCGCGCAGAGGCACGTCGAGGGTGGCCAAGAGCTGGACCAGGTCCTCGCAGGCCCGCTCGGCCCAGCTCTTCTCCCCCACCGCGTCATAGAACCCGCCCTGTCGGGCCTTGACGCCGTCACGGTGGTGGTTGGGCTGCGGGCGCTCATCGGCGCGATCGGCCTCTTCGCCGACCGCGGCGTCGTAGTCTCCGCCCTCGGACTTTACCGTCGTCGACGAGTAGCCGTTGGTTTCGCCCGTGCGCCCATTCTGTCGGTCGTGCGGCGCCTCACCGCCGTCGTGGTCCTTGCCGCCGGCTCGCTCGTTTGCGCGCTGACGCTTCAGGCCACGTTCCTCCGCGCGGTCGTCGGCCCACTCGCAGTCGAGGCAGGTCTTGTACTCAACGTCGACCATCATGACCCACACCTTGAGGAGAGTGGTCGCCACGCGCGGCATAGTGTTGAAGTCGCGCTCCTGCAGCACGCGCTCCATCTGGCCGTTTAGGTTGGCCAGCCGCTTCCCGATCCCCTCGAGCTCCTGGCGCGTGTGGTCGCGCTCCTCGGGTCCAGCCTGGAACTCGCCTCCCTCGGACGACGACGAGCTGTCGCTGCCACGCTCCTCGTCGCTGTTGTCGCTCTTGTTGGAGCTCTCGCGCTTACGCTTTCGCGCATCGTTGTCGCGGTCTCTGCGCCGGTAGGTCCTGGCATCGTCCAGGTCTTGGCGGCGCCTCTGGTATGCGCTCAGGAATTCGAGAATGTCCTGCGTAACCGTTATAAGGTAGTAGTGTTGGTTTATGGGTTTCGCCACGTGGGCATGGCATGCGCGCTCTATTACGCTGTCGGCAGACGTACCAACAGCTGAGAGATGGTGGCTTGCCAGATGCCGCCCTGGGTGCGCATTCGTTGAAGCAGGCTTTCGTGATAAGCCCAGTGGTCGGGGTACGACGGGCATCTGTGTGTGGTACCATTGATCAGTGTAAAGCCACCCACGGCACACCACGTGCATGGTGGAGGCGTAGTGGTGTGTTTACCTGGGATACTTGTTGAGCGCTTCGACCTTCTTCTTCCAGTCGCGCACGTCGTAGGTCTTGAGAAGGAAATGGGTCTGGAGGGAGCTCACAAACAGATCGGAGTTGAGGGCATTCAGCTGGCCACACTGCGAGCACGACCCGAAATTGACATCGAATCGGTGTTAGTTGTCAGTAGGGTAAGTGCGGTCAAGGAGGCAGAAAGGGGGAAGTCCAACCATCTCGGAGAGCAGGGTGTGGTAGTAGGCCGAGGAGTCCTTGCCGGTCCACCAGTGGGAGACGATGGACATGGGCTGCAGCACGAACGCGATGTCGATTGAAGTCTCGTCGAACAGATACCCCAGCTGACTCCGCGCCCGATTGAAGAACTCCCGCGAGATCTCAAAGTCGCCGTTGTTGAACGCCGCTGGAGAGATTGGTGTGGAGGCCTTGGCCGTGAGTTGTGTGCACACAACCAACCGGCCGAGTATTGGTGGTCATCTTTGAAAGTACCGATGCTCATGGCCAGGAAGGACGACAGGGCCAGGCTCTCGCGCCCCACGAGCGGACCGTCGGTGGACATGAAGTGCTGCAGGTTGTCCGGCTCGAGCGCGGCCGGGTTGATGGGCTGGACGGCCCAACACTCATCGAGGTACCATTCGCGGTACCTGTGGCGTGCGTCGGTCGACATTGTCATTCCACACATAAATCGCGTCAGCGCCGGGTCACCGCAGGTACCGCCCAAGAGGAGGGAGAAGAGACTACGCACTTGGAGACGCGCGACATGAGGTCGAGGTGGGCGCTGCTGTTCCACAGCCCGGCTGTCCGCCGGTCGAGGGCGATGGAGGGCAGGCTGCCGGTGCTGCCCAGCGAGAGCAGCGGCGACTGCGTGAACGAAGGCGGCGGGTTGTGGAGCAGGTACTGGGGCGCCGGCGGGTACTGCAGCGGTGGATATTGCTGTGGCGGCGGCTGGTGCAGGTGGTGAAGCGCTGCCTGCGACTGGGGGCCTATGATGGCGCCGGGCTGGAAGGACGAAGGAGGAGGAAAGCCGCCGAAGGGTGGGTACCCGCCGGCGCCCAGCGCGCCCACGTACGGCGGCGGCAGGTGATGTGAGGCGACAACACCGTTGGGCGGCGGAAGCAGCGGCGGCAGACCCATCATCCCGGCCGCTCCTCTGAGGGCCGGCGGCGCCAGCGATCCGCGCGCCATCAGTGCTGCACCAGACGTGAGATTAGCAATCAGGTGTACGCGCGCCGGAAGTTGCAGGTCAGATCTGACCGCAACAAGGCCTTGGGCGCACGAGTTGTTGTGACCGCCTGTGATGTGAGACACGTGCACAAAATGCCAAGACGATGAAATTTCCAAATAATTCTGCTGAATTCCTAAACTCCGAGTCTCTCAAACCGGGACACGGGCAGCAGTTGTCTGTGTGCTGGCTGCCGTGTTGAAAAGTACGGTGGTCCCATTACGCCAGACAGGTCGCGCGGGATGGTGGTGCGGGATGGGAGGATGAGGGAGGGGATGATCGTACAGGTGAAGGAGGACGGCGGGATCTCGTCGGGCTGCGCCGCGGGGGTAGGCGTGGAGACGGGCGACGACCCCTTGCGGCCGAGGTTGTAGTAGTGGTTGAAGTTCTCGCCCCGCGGGCCGAGCCGGCGGACGGTGATGTGCGGGAAGACCTTCTTGAACAGCTTGCCAAAGGCCGAAGGGCACATGACCTCGATGGCCTTGTGCTCGCAGAAACCCTTGTAGTCATCGTACACCCCGCGGGTGCTCACCGCGCTCTCCTTGCGCTCCTCGAAGGCGTCCGTCAGCCTGCACATACGTGCCAGCACATGAGGTGCATGAGTTAGCCACAACACCCACGCACACCTACAAAGCTCACCACTCGCGTGGGCACATCTTTCTTTCGTCGCAAACAGGGTGGGACGATTGGCCGCAACTGAACTGGCGACAAGACCCACAGTTGGGGGGGGGGGCAAAGCTGGGTAATCCACCACCAGCCCTACGTCGCCAAACAGAAGGGAGGCGAGGAAAAGATCTTGATGATGGATTGGGTGTTGATCTACATGGGCATTGGCCGGCCGGGCCACACCCAGACCAACGAAAAAACGCCCCAACACATGTGCGCGCCATGTGCGGCCGACGTGTGGGGAAGGGCGGTAAGAAAAGAGAGGGGGAAGTCGGGTGCAGATAGCCGACCGAAGGCCGTAGAAGGGAAGTCGTTTCCCGGCCTTCCACGCAACAAATAAATAAATAAACAAATAAATAGTTGGATGATATTTTGCACAGATCCACGACCGCCTCGCTGGATCGAGGTCGCAAGGGTGTAACTAACAAACTAACTACCCTTGGCACATACATCCAAGATGTGGGATGTATGTGATGCCCTTGAAAAATAAGAATAATAATTAAATGATAATAAAAACGACTAGTTATTGGCCGAGAGGGGAATTGGGATGGTGGAGGAGGAGGGAAGTAGTAGTGGGTAGGTACCAATCTTTGACGAAGGCGAAGGACTCGCTGCGGGATAGCACGAAGGGCCTGCGGGAGATGGCGTAGCCGCTTGATGAAGAAGACGAGGAGGAGGAGGATGATGATGGTGGCGAGGATTTGGATTGTTGGGCCGAGAAGGAGCTCGAGCGCTGGTGCTGGTGCACCGCGGAGGAGGCTCCACCGGAGAAGGAGGCGCTTCGCGGGGATGAGGTGGAGAAGGACGAGGACCGCGGGGGTGTCGTCGACGCGGATGGTCCGTAGTGGGATGGCGACATGCTGGGGCTGCTCGATGCGTAGTGGTGCTGGTGATGATGGTAGCTAGGTGGTGGTCCGCCGCCGGGGAAGTGCGGCACCGGGAGGGGTAGCAGTTGATGATGTGCTGTTGTGGTCGTTGTGGGTGCGCCGAGGTTCTGGATTGCCGCTGCCGCGCTTCGCTCCGCCTCCATGGCGGGTGCCGTTCTTCTTCGTCTTCTTCTTCTTGATGTCAATCGTCTATCCCGTATGCAACTCGACCCTGCACGACGCTGTCACCACCGTCGGAAGAGCGTTCCGCCTGGCCTGGGTTGGTTTGTGAGCTCCAGCGACACGGACGAGTGGTGGCAAGAGAGAACGAAGAAGGGAACGGGAATCGATGGTCGTTTGGCGCGTGACCGACGGTCAGGCTGGCTGCCCTGCGGGTAGGTAGTGGTCCGCGGGTTGGATGCCCGAGCTTGAGACCGCCACGACGCGTAGGTGAAGTGTGTCACTCCTTCTTCCGTCCTCACTATACTTGCCGGCTGCAACGGCTGGCTTCGCAGCAACGACGCCAAACCAACGGCTGCCGCGGCGAAGGAGAGAGAGACGAGTAACAACATGACGGCGCCGAGGTTGCATCAGGTCGCGCCCTTGCGCGGGTACCGTCGTTACGAAATTTCGAAGAAACTCACTTGGCTCCACCACCCGGATTCTTCTTTCCTTTTCCCGGCCTACATGGAAAACACGCCGGGCTGCCAATGAGCAGGCGCCGAAACGTTCTCCTTTCGAAACGACGGATAACAGGTGGACCCCAACGAACGAAGGGGAGGGGATCATGGATGGAGAGGCGCCTCATAGGAAGGCCTTGGAAGTGGTTGGAAGACTGACTGGTGGTCTTCTTTTGTTAGTTTAAGTGCCCAAGGACCACTGGCCTGCATGTTTTGTCCTCCATCCAAGCACGTGGGATTGGCACACGTGAGCAGTTGGGGGAGCCAACGAAAAGCTGCGGCTTTCTTGGTGCCAGAAAGGCAAATGTTTAACCTTTCACCTCATCATTTCACTGCGCAGTGATGGAAGAGACACTGTGGCCACTCCGAGCACGGTGGCACAGGTCTAGATCTCTGCTATGTCGTGGCTGCCGCTCTCCTTCCGGCCCGCCGGCGTGATGCGGATGAACTCGGCGTTGGCCTGCATGCCCTCGATGTCGTGCGCGCCGCAGTAGGACACCCCGCTGCACAAGCCGCCCACGAGCTGGCGTATGATGCCCGAAACGGCGCCTCTGGGAGTGATGAGCGTAATACGTCAGCGCAAGGGCGGGGAGGCTCCTCGTGGCCCGCGGCGGGAGGCGCAACGGCATCTTTGTCGAAAGGGCACCATCGCCCATGCAGCTGCAAACTATTTGACATGTGCGGATGACAGCATATTGCCTTATTGGGGTCTAAATCTGCCCATTGGCCGTTCTTACCAGTCAAATCCACCAATCAAATCGAAAGGCCTAAGGAGATATAAAAAACGTTTTTCGCCAAAGAGCGTATGGTAGGCAACAAGCCAACGACCTGGGTAACATGGCTATTTATATATATATAATTTAAGCGAAACACATAAAATTTCTCAGAAACAAGCAATAAGTAAATAAAAAAGGAAAATGAGAAAAAAAAATGGACAGCCACGTACCGGTAGGGGACCACGCCCTCCACGCCCTCGGGCACGATCTCGAAGACGTCGTCCTTCAGCTGCTGGCGCTCCTTGTTGCTCAAGTTGGCGCCGTAGCCGGCCATGCCGCGGATGATTTTGACCTGCGCAAGTGGTGGAGCGTTAGGCGCGTGGGTTGCCGAGTTGCAGCTGCACGTGGGGCCCGGGCTGGTGGTCAACTGCCGTTCGCACCTTCTTGCCGCCTTTGATGAGCGTCTGTCCGGGCGATTCGTCCGTGCCCGCCAGCGAGCTGTGTGTCGTGTGTGGATAGAAAGCGGTGAGTGGCGCGCAGACTTGCACACAACTCAGCGCTGACGGCTTGGGGTACCTTCCGAGCATGACGGTGGAGGCACCGCCGGCGATGGCCTTGGTGATGTCGCCGCTGGTCTTGACGCCACCGTCCGCGATAATGGGCACGCCCCTCTCCCGGCCCACCGCGGCGCACTCCATAACCGCAGTCAGCTGACCACCATGAACAAAGGTCAGCAAGGCAATTGCGTCTCAGGTCAGCGGTTCAAGGGCGCCCAGGCACCTGAGGCACGCCGCAGCCCGTAACGATCCTCGTTATGCAGCTGAACGGGCAGATTTGCGAGTCAGTCATCGACTAAATGCAAAGTCACGAGCAGAAGTGGGATGGTTCGTGGGGAAGGGCGCGCGTACATGGAACCAGGTCCGACGCCGACCTTGATGCCATCGGCTCCCGCATCAATAAGGTCACGCGTCCCCTGGATGAGCAAGAAGAGTTGCGCTGAGGATGAACAAGAAGAACGCAACAAAATTCGAGCACCGATCGGTATGAGGTACCTCTGCCGTGGCCACGTTGCCTGCGATGACGTCCACCGTGGGGAAGTGCTTCTTCAAGGCCACCAGCGCGTCGATCGCCAAATCGCTGCAGCACCAAAGACGTAAGCCAATAATGTTATAATAACATTATTATAACATTATTGGCTTGGCCAAGCATAAAATATAACATAATAATAATAATAATAATAATAATAATAATAATAATAATAATAATAATAATAATAATAATAATGATAATAATAATAACACTGGGGCAGCTGGAAAGAGGGACCTGTGGCCGTGGGCAATGTCGATGACCAGAGCGTTGGCGCCGGACTTGATCAAACGCTCCGCGCGCTGCAGGAATCCCTCCTTGACGCCCACCGCGGCGCCTACGAGCAGCTGGCCGCGCTTGTCGAGCGACGCAAAGGGACGGCGCATCTGGTTGAGGATGTCCTTCGACGTCACCAGGCCCTTGAGCCTGTTCTCCTCGTCCACGAGAGGCAAAATCTTGATCCTGCCCAATACAAGAAGGTCATTGTCATCACTATCACCAAACAGCAATTGCTGCCACAACAAAGACTACCATGATACACCCGTTTGTATACCTGTTTGCTTGGACAATGTCCCGGGCCTCCTCGAAGCCGATACCGGGGCGACCCACAATCAGCTCCTTGCGCGGCGTCATAATCTAACCCCACCCCACGGGAGGCGGTTGGCACCACAGAGATTGGCGTGTGCGGTGTGTTGCGTGTGTGTGGTGTCTACCTTCGAAACTGGCTCATTGGGGTCATCGATGAGGGCGACGTCGCGCCTGGTCACCACGCCCATCAGCTTGCCCTCCTGCACCACGAGAATGGAGGACACGCCGGCCTCCTCCATCTTGTCATCCAAGTCCTTGTAAGTCGCCGACGTGTCTGTACACAGAGCCACACGCGCCCCAGAGAGCATGTTAGCGTGCGCTACAACGTTGCAGCCGCGGGCGTGGGTCGGTTGGTAATCGCTCGCCGTGCAGCGCGTACCGATGCAGTAGGGGTGGTCGATGACGTAGCCCTCCGCGCGCTTGACCTTCTCCACTTCCTTGGCCTGTCGACCACCAAAAGATATGAATAAACGTGTGGAAAAGGTTTGGGCGTGGTCTATAGATTGCACGTGGGAGGTTGAGTGTGTGCCTGCTCGTCCACGGACAGGTAGCGATGAATGATGCCGATGCCGCCGTTGCGCGCCATCGCGATCGCCATCTCCGCCTCGGTCACCTGCGCACGGACAAACAACCACACAACCACACAACCACACAACCACAACCACATGTGGTTAGCACGCGCGGGGCCTCGTGCGGAGAGTAGGGAGGAGGTGCGGCGTACAGTGTCCATGTTGGACGACACCAGCGGATTGTTGAGGGCAATGTTGCGGCTCAACTTGGTCTTCACGCTCACCGCCTTTCGCGAGCGCACCGGCGAGCGCTACGCCCACACAACACACACGCAGCCCAGAGCGAGAACGTTACATTGACGTCAACACGTGTTTCTGGTTTACATTTATTTTTAAATCATTTGGGGTTTTTTGTAATATTAATTGCAGCTTCGTGAATAAATTAAAACAGAATAAAAACAAAAATAAATTAAAACGAATAAAGCGAAACGAAGGGAGCACCTTGGGTACGAGAAGGACGTCGTCGTAGGTGAGGCCCAAGCGGATGGAGCCCTCGCGAACAGTGGCATAGGGGGCGCGTCGCCCGTTCAAGGTCGCTGCCGTACGGCCCACCACCCTGCTCGTTGCTTGCTTCATCTTGGGCTGTTTTATTTTTCACTTTATTTTGTCGGCAATAATTTGCTTTTGCGGGGCAGGAAAATCACATTTATTTTCTTTTCCTTTTGGATATTGTTGGAAAATTGATCAATTAATCAATCAAAAATCGAAGGATCTAGATCGCATGACTCGGCTCTCTTTCTAGAGCTTCGTGCGCAAGGAGCCTTACTTTTAGTTGATTTTTGATTCTTTCATTCCAAGGCCAAGCATCATCATCATGATGTCGACGCGGCCCTACTCGATGGGCGCATCTTCTTCGGGGCAGGCAGAGCGTCGGTGGAAGCAGCTTACCTTCGCCTCGTGCCTGTGCGTGGTGATGCTAGTGCCCTTCTGGCTCTTCCCTTCCACATCGACGCACAGCATCACTCACGATGAGTGGAGCGCCTCCTCGGACTCTTCATCTCCCGAAGGCTCGACCATCGAGCCTCCACCCTACCCTCCAGAGAGCGAGGTACCTACAGGCCGCGAGCCGCCTCATTCATTTTTGATCCCAATCGATGAGGAATCGGCTCCTCCCGCCGAGAAGGAGCTGATGATGACACGTCATGGTCGATGTGTGCACAGAGGAACATCGAAGACGACCCACAGGCCCTGCGCAAACAGTTCCAGCAAGTGCACCTGTCCATCCACAACAACGCCGAGGACTACATCGACGCCATCGAGAGGGGAAGGCGAGGTACGACCACGTTTTTGTCAGGCCGTGTGTGTGTGTGTCGTGTGCCGTGTGCCGTGTGTGTCGTGTGTCGTGTCGTGTGCGGCTGGCCTTACTCTGTCCGGTGGTGCAGTTCGTGTGGGTGCTTCTCCGCAGATTGGAGTCACCTGGGTCGACCACCTGGCCGACGCAAATCCCTCCTTGGCTGGCAGTGGCGACGGGGCGCCGACGGACTCCGGAGCCACCGTGCAGTACGCCCACACCTTTCTTGGTGCTTGGCTCATCACAATCTCACCCGTGTTGTGTGTGTGTCGTGTGTGTCGTGTGTGTCGTGTGTGGGCTGGTAGGTATGGCTTGGCGACGAACACCTACTCCTTCGGCGTCTCCGCGTCCAGTCACACCTACTCGCAGGGCGGGTGGAGAGGCCTCATACACGACGCCCTCCTCCCCGACCTACGGTACTGTTTTCGACATCGCCCATCACGCGCCCTTCTCTCTCCCTCCCTCCCCTAATGGTGCGTGGTGTGTCGTGTCGTGCGTCGTGTGGTGTGTGCGCACACGCAGACCCTCCACGCGGTACTACTACCGAGTGGGCAACTCGCTAAGCGACGAATGGAGCGAGGAGTTCCACTTCACCTCCCCGCCGCTGCCGCCCTTCCTGCTCTCCTCTGCCTCCACACTCCGCTCCTCCACCTCCTCTTCGTCCTCATCGATTCACGTGCGAGGGATCGACTCCTCTTCGTCGACTTCGTCGTCGCTGGCCTCGTCGTTCACGTCCTACTTCGCCTCGTCATCGGTGTCGTCGTCGTTCATCAACGCCCCGCCGGCCCGTGGGGTGGCCACCCGCGCGGTAGAGGAGGCTTCCTCGGTCGAAGCCCCGGCCGACGTGCTGGCGACGCTGGCCGTGTTCGGGGACAACGGCATCTCGCACAACGGCCAGCAGGTGATCAATAGCATCCGCGACGATCCCTCCATCGACGCCGTTGTCCACGTCGGCGACTTTGCCTACTCTCTACAGAAAGGTGACCGCACACGCCGCACACGCACGCCGCACGCACCGCACACGGCAATCTGATAGTTCGTATTTTCGAATGGCGTATATGATTCGAAGGTGGTCAGTGGACTGTGGACAGCGAGCTCTACGGGGCGGACAAGCAGATGGCGTGGGACATGTGGTTTCGCATGGTGGAGCCTCTCGCGGCGTTCAAGCCCTACATGGCCGTTCCCGGCAACCACGAAACCTACAAGTACGCCGCACGCCACGACACACAACGACACACACGCCACAACGCACAACGACGCACTGCGCTCTATAGGACACGTGCACTAGGCCTGACGGGACCCTCCGGCAAACAGGTTTGACTTCCATTTCGTGCCGTACGCGCACCGCTTCTTCATGCCGGGCAACAGCTTCTGGTACTGGTTCGACTACTCATCGATCCACTTCGTCTCCGTCTCGTCCGACCACAACTACACCCGAGGCAGCGAGCAGTACACGTGGCTGGGTACCCATCGTCCTTCTCCTTCTCCTTCTCCTCCTTCACCACATGCTGTCTCGTTGGTTTCCTTTTTGTTGGCTTTCTCACCCCACCCTGGTCTCTGCGCGTCTGCTTTCTTTGTCGACGGCACAGACGCTCATTTGACCGAGTTCAATCGGGCGAGGAACGCGTGGATGCGCACCCGCAGGCGAGGGCGCAAGGTCCCAGAAGCCCCACCGACCGACGACGAGGCCGAGAAGGAATGGTACGACGTCATGTTCCACTTCCCTCCCCGCTTCATGGCGCCGCCATTTGGCTCTCGTCACGGCCCTGAGCTCTGCCCTCCTGTTCTCGACCTCCGCAGGAACTCGGCGTGGTGGCTGGTAGCCCTGGTCCACAGAAACATGTACAGCTCGAGCGTGTCGCAGGGCAGCATACTGCACCTGCGACACGAGCTCGAACCGCTCTTCAACAAGCACGGCGTAGACCTGGTGGTGCACGGACACGATCACAACTAGTACGCACCTCCCCGCACGTTTTTTCGTTCTTTTCTTCGCTTTTCGTTCTTTTTCGTTCTTATTCTTATGCGACGACGGCGACGACGACCAGCGAGCGAACGCATCCGGTGGTGAAGGCGCGGCCGCATCGGGTGGAGAAGAGCGAGGGCGTCTACGTCAAATCGTGCGCCGAACAGATGCCGCCCATCTACCTTCGCGCCGGCACCGGTGGCATCGAACTCGGGTCCCTGTGGGTACGAAGAAGAAGAAGAAGAAGAAGAAGAAGAAGAAGAAGAAGAAGAAGAAGAAGAAGAAGAAGAAGAAGAAGAAGAAGAAGAAGAACTGATGGTGTTGCTTGGGACTCGTACGTACAGGATCCACAACCGCCGTGGAGTGCTGCGGTGTACAACGCGGCGTATGGGTACCTCCGCTTCACGGCCTACGCCAACAGCACCCTCAAGACCGAGTTCGTCTCCGCCCTCGACACGCAGGTCAAGGACACCCTCATCCTCGTCAAAGGTAGTGCACCACCTTCTTCGCCGCGCACCTTGACGCCCATCGCAGGGATTCCCGACTGACGACACATCGCACGCACGCACGCACGCTCAAGACCCCTACGTGCAGTGCGGTCGGCTCAATCCGTACATGTCGGGCTCGCTGTCGCCGTGGCTGCTGTTGCTCGGGGTCGCGCTGGCCTTCGGTGTGGCGTGCCAGGCGCGCTTCTGCCGCCGAAAGCGGCGGCGAGTGTTCGACATGCAGCACTTCTTCAACGCCAACGGCGGGGGCTACATCACCGGCAGCGGCTGGTCCTCCTCCTCGTGATCACGTCATCGCAATCGTTTATATTCGCCGACTAGGTCCTAAGAAGCTTCGACTCTCAAGTGCTGAGCAAGAAGAAGCGGCGCGAAAGCGAATAAACGATTCGAGCAGTGACGCTCGACGTCTGCGTGAAGACCACCGAACGAAGAGAAAGAGACAGACCATCGCGCGACTGACTTGGTACGCTTCGGCTTTCGTGATACTTACTCTTCCTTCTCTTGGTGGTTGGTGAGGGTGAGGCCGTCGGTGTCGACGCGCATGGCCTTGAGCTGGGCGCGGAGGTCGGCGATGCGGTCCGAGAGGGCCGGCGAGTTCATGAAGAGGGCCTCGTTGTTGAGCACGAAGAGGTGCACCGCCTGCTCCTTGAGCTTCTCGGCAGCGTCGGCCAGGCCCTCGTTCATGTCCTCCAGACGCTTGGAGAACTCCTGCGCCTTGTTGAGGAAAGTGGTCTCGAGCTCCTCCACATGGCGCGCGTCCGGCACGGTTCTAGCTCCTCTCTGATGATAAAAGATTGTTACCTACTCCTGAGCGAAACGTCGAACTTGTCGAGAAACGTTACCTCTCTGATCATCCCGGCGAGAAGTGGGTCTGTGCCCATGGATCCCAGCCTGTGGCCAGCGTGAGGTCCGAGCGCGCCGGCAGATGGCTTGGGTTCGACGCTGCCCTTGGCCGAGATGGCTCGCGGGAAGAAATCGATGCCGACGCCGCTCTTGGGCGCGAAGGAAGCCCTTGGCGCGAGGGTTGTCGCCGCAGACCGCTCCGCCAGAGAGGGGGAGGGAGGAGGGACGTAGCGGATCGAGGGGAGCGGGGAAATGCTGGCTCTCGAGGTCAAGCTGAGCGGAGCCACGCCTAGCTTTGGAGCGGGAGGGGCCGCCTTGAACAAAGCAGCAGGAGGTGCGGGAGGCTTGTCGCCATCGTCGGACACGAGCGGCGGAAGAGCTGCATCAACTGACCTGTTAGCGTGGAGTGATCGTGGAAGCTGTGGTTTGCAGTCGTACCCCGAGGAATAGTAGGGGTTGTCTTCGGTGCCAGTGCTGAGGGTAGCTGGAAGCTGAATTGGCTCACCAAAGTTGAAGACGAAGAAAGCGGAGTCCTTGCCGGAAGAGCAGCCGAGCTGGGCGCCTTGGGAGAAGCTCCAAACGAAAGGGTAAGGGGAGCCTTACTCGCTTGGTTCGACTCCATGCTCTTCCTGAAAGCCATCCGCTCGATATCAGTGGTCCTCATCAAAGCGAGCAGAGCCGGCACTTACCGAACCGGCAAAGAAGACGGTTCCGCCCAAGTCGGAGAAGAAAGCACAGCCTTGAGGACGTCACCCTTCTCGAGGAGCGGAGGGAGAAGATCCTCACGAGAGCTGCAAAGTAGATATGAGCCGAACCGAAGCGACAGCCCAGCAGAGACGAGCTTGTACCTTGTTGCTTCGTCGTCGCGCTGCCGCTTCCCTAGGACTGCTTGGCTGTCCAACGGTTTGTCGAGTTGGGTGCGGGGCGGAGATACTTCACCCAGGCTCAAGGTTGAAGCCTTCGATGATGCGGCAGCATGCTTCTCGAACGAGGGGTTCTGGTCTTGGAGCTTGTCGACGTCCGACGAAGACTTGTGCCGCTTGGAGGGGAGTTGAAGAGTGTCGGTACCACGTTCCTGACGGTGGTTGCTCGAAGAGAAACTCGCTGACGTCGATGCGCGCAATGGTAACGCAAAGGACGAGAGCTTGGAAACAGGCTGAGCCGCACTACTCGGCGCTTCCTCCGGCTCGTAGAGGATTCTGCGCGAAGGCACCTTGAACGGCGTACCGAAGGAAGCGAAGGGAGACGAGCTCGCGGTTCCATTGCTGCCCTTCGCTGGCCCCGCCTGACCGTACTGACCCTGCGGTCTGCACGTGAGTCGCTACTCGCACTTTTTTGATGCGGGGATGAGGTGCTCGTACCTCCTCCGATGGTCCGTTGGTCAGCGCCACGAACATGGGACCCGGGCGAGCCTTGAACTGGTGACTTTCCATCTCGCTCTCTCTACGTCCAGCTGTTCTACGTCGCGCCTTCTTCAGCTCTGCGCTCCTTCGACGTCGATGAGTTGAAAACAACTCTTTTTCAAACGCAGGCAAAGAACGAAACGATTCGAATGTCGACAGAATGTCTTGGCTCACCGACCCACCTGCGACGCAGCCAAGAGCGGCCGACCGCTTCAGCGAGCCCGTCGCCGCCGAGATGGCCATCATCGAGGCGCACAATCTATTAGAGATCTTCCGTGTCGTCGTTATCATTGTCATCTTCAGCGATGAGGGCGTCCAGCTCCTCTTCGAGTGTGTCTTTCTTCCTCTTCTTGGCGGAAGAGGAAGATGTGGTGGACCGCTTGGTCGGTTGTCGTCCCTATATGTACATAGGCTACGGTCAGATAAGGACACGTGACTAATTCGAGGAGGGAGACGTGGGAGGGAGTGCCTTGAGAGAAACCTTGGGCGGTTGTTGCTGCTGGTCTTCGCTGGCTTCGTCGTTCTGCGCGTGCGACTCGCTTTCCACGTCGCGCTCTGAGTCCTTCCGTTTCTTTTTGCGCTGCGCCTTCTTCTCTTCCGACACTACGCTCAGACGTTCGAGCTTCTTGTCCAACTTAGCCATCTGGTGGCCGTCATGCAGTGTTATTGTGCGCGTGCGTGCGTGCGTGCGTGCGTGCGTGCGTGCGTGCGTGCGTGCGTGCGTGCGTGCGTGCGTGCGTGCGTGCGTGCGTGCAAGCGCAGGGGAATGGGCTGAGCACCAGTGACGGTGACCGACGGGCACACAACTTCACGCTGGAAGGAAAGTGATGGGCCGAACTTGAGCTGGCCTATGGCACAAGGAAGTGTAGGGTGAGTGTGGACGTACTCATCTGCATTGATGGTGGACCGCCTGGCGTGTCGGGCAAAGCTCTCCACGTCCCCGCCCACTGACTCTATGCGTTGGCGAAGTAAGCGATCAAAGCAGTGAGTCGGGCATGCGACCAGCGGCAAGGGTGGCGGGGTGGGTACTGGCAAAGCCGAAGAGCAGCTCATTGATGGCGGCTGCCACTTGTCGACTCACGCTCATCCCCAAGTGCTGTCCTGTGCTCGGGTGAGGAAATCATTGCCAGATGCGAAGGGGGGGGACAAGGTTTTCTACCTTCCTCCTCGCATATCTTGGCAACATGATAGTGCGTGGCAGCTTTGAGCTTGCGCTGCTCTGCCTTGCTCACTCCGCCCTCATCAACTTCATCGTCGCGTGCATCGTCGGACATCCTCACCAAATCCCTGATTTATGTATTATTAATTTATTTATTGATTGAAAAGTCTTGGTATGTACAACATTCCATTCCTCCCTTGCTTGCGCTGTCGGTCAAAGGCAGAGGTCGACCATGCCCCGGTAATGCCCGCCGTCGTAGGCGAGCTTCGAGAGTCTGCCTTCGTGATGCAGACGCAGCGCGACTTGGTGGCACGGCGTCCACTTGGACAGGGACACGCCCTCGATGCCGTCGTGCTGATGACCCACGAAGCGCCCGACGAAGACGTGGCACGACTCCTGGAACTTGAAGACACGGTGGCAGCATCGCACGCGCCGGTGGGTCGCTCTGCAGCCCCACAGACACGACATGCCGGTGTGCTCCTCTTCGTGCAGACCACACGCGGGGGTCTCGTGCGGCCTTCCGCTGAACGTGGGCCTGACGTCCTCTTCGTAGTGGCCGTAGATCGCGAAGTTCAGAGACTCGGGTAACTGTTGATTGGTTGGCCCCAGTTAAAACCACTCCCTCTCGTCAGCATAGATTCGTCAGCTGTGAATGGCCGTGGTGTGTCACACCTTGGAAGTCATGGCCTTCTCCGACAGCGTGGTGTTGTTGAATAGCTCGACCGTGAGCACCGTGTCCGGCACCATCGAGGACTTGTAGGTGACCTTGATCTTACTCGAAAGCAGCGTGGCCGTGGCTCGGTCCACAACCGAGATGATCTGTTGGTCGGAGTGAGCTGCAGTCCAATAGATAACGATTAGAGCAAAGCGACCTCGTCAGGTCCTGCTGAGTGGCATCGCCCACGCGTAGCTCCCTTTCCACGATCTGGTGGGTCGGTTGATCGACGCCATCGACCACGGCGTGGGCGATCTGGACTCCGCCTCGCTGCTCCCCCCGCAAGAAGCGCAGGGCGAAGAGGAGCAGCTCGGTGTGCTCTTCGGGCTGGCCTCTGGGGGCCATGAGGTTCGACACCCGATTGCTGCCGTCGGCCACAAAGAGCAGCTGCGAGCGGCTCAGTTCGTAGCCGGCCATGCTGTCCATCGTTAGAGACGTCGATATCTGGTTCCCGACCACCTGCAGCGTGGTGAGGTGCAGCTTTACGGCCGAGTTCTGCGTCAGGTCCGTCACGATGTAGGAGAGGGTCTGGCCCCTCGCTCGCTGCGGGCTTGTCGCCATGGGTGCTTGACCACCCACAGCCCTCATGGCCAGTGCCAACAGAGTCACCGCGATCACTACCGTGGTTGGGGCTGGTCGTGTCGTCATTCGAGCTGCTGGTTAGTGGTGTGGTGTTATGAAAGTGGTCTGGCCACCAGCTCGATGCCCCGTTGCAGGGATTGGTCAGCCCGGCAGCCATTCCTTGGCCGAACGCGAAAAACTAGGGAATCCCCCACTTTGGCCGAAAGGCTAGGGCTTGGCTTCGAACCCCACCAAAGCTGATGTAGATGGACCAACGAATGTTGTGGGCCTAATAGGAATTCACTGGTTCTCACACGGCCTCGGCGAGTGACCACACTTGCTGATGCACGAAGCTGGCTATCTGCTGCCAGTAGGCCTCCTTGATCACCTGTTGCTGCTGCTGGAAGTCGTACGCCCGCTTGAGCGTCACCACCGCGCCGCTGACCTTGGCCGGCGGCGCCTTGTGGGCCTTCCTCTTCGTCCTCCCGCCTGTAGAGGCGAGGATCGTCGAGGACCAGTCCGTGACCTCCCACTGCTGGAAGTGGTTGTAGGCCCAGTAGGGGTCGCCCTCCTGGCTGTCCGACGCCGTTGCCGCAATGTGTGGTGGCAGGCAAAACGAGATCTCGTCGTCGCTCGCGAAGAATACCTGCGGGAGTTGGCGATCATCATCACACGGGAGGTCGGTCGTGGAGATAGAAGAACGTACAATGTTGCGTAGCGTGCTTTCTTCGGGGCCGCCGAGGGGGAAATCAAGGTAGGCGCGCACGTTGCGGAATACGGAGCGGAGGGTGGCCAGCACGGCCAGAGTGGGCTCCATCTCCCTCCTTGTCCCACGCGCGAAGCCCACAAAGTTGAACACGAACAAGCCCTGTGGCAGTCGAACAGAGGAAAGCCAAATCAGTAGGCGGTGATGCGTGTGCGATGATGGATGATGGCTGGTGAGTGTGCGTATGCAAACATCAGAGCGTGCAGCACACAAGCAGGAGGCCTGAGGGATATACGTTCTTGCTCAGCACTTTGCTTTTGACGGTGTTCAAGGTCTCCTTGGCGAGCAGGCGAGGCTGGATTTCGCCACCATCAAAGGTATCTGACGATGCCGATGACAGACCAAGCGACGTCAGCTTTACCCTGTACTGATAGCACAGCGACATTTTCGCACCTTGGATGATGACGTCGTATTTCTTGCTATGCTTCTCCTGGTAGAAATCGAGAGCGTCCTTGACGTGCACCTGCATTGACGGCCACGAGGTGAGTTCATGGGCAACAAAGTGGGTTCAAAAGTCAGCAAGTCACCTTGCCGTTCGTCTTGAAGCCAAAGTGCTTCTCGGCGAACTCAACCACCGCCGGAGAGATCTGCGCACGACGGAAAAGAAGAGTGTGAGCAGCATCGGCAGACCCGACTCGTTCCCTGACGACTAGCGAGCAGCACCTCAACCACATCGACCGTCTTGCCAGCGGTCTGCAGGGACTTGGGAGCGCTGCCGACACCCATGCCACTGGTCACACATCATTGATTAGTACACATGAGCCGCTGCAAAACAGAAAATGACTGCCTCAGGAAGACACGTGAGCGTACACGAGGAGGTAGGCGTCGGCCTGGGGTCGCGCAAACTGCGCTGCGGTCATCACCACAAAGGCCGTGAAGATGGACTCGTCTGTCCCGAGCCACTGGCCGCCGATGATCGAGCTACAGCCATTCGCCAACATGGTTAAGAACTCGGCTATCATCACAGCACTCAGAAGGTCGGTGCGCACCGACGAGTGACGAGGAGGCGCCAGCCCTTGGCGGTGTCGTCCACCACCAGCACAACACCCCTATCAGCTGTGATACGGGGGGGGGCAGTTGAGCTCAAGAATGAAAGAACGAAAGCGAAAAAAAGAGGTTATCGGGGGGGGGGGGGTACACTGGTTGCCATCTACAATCGTCAGCGTGGAGCTCAAGGGCACCGGGAACGCAGAGTCGAGCCGCGGAGCACTAGTACTCGTACTAGTACCCTCGACTCCATCTTCGTGCGCCTGCCCAAATCCATCATCTCCGGGCACTCCTTCGCCGCACGTACCGTCGGTGCACACCACCTCCCCCGCGTCCGGGGCTGCACCGACCACCGCCAGGAGCAGCAGCAGTGCGGCCACAACCACCAGCGCCGGCCCCGCTTTGTTACACTTCCTCTTCATTGGACGTGCCTCTAGTTCGCCACCGGTCTTCTTCTGGATTTCTGTCGACCTCAACGGCGGGAGGTGTCTGGGACAGGACGAGGGGGGAGGGCAGATGCACAAGTACGGCGAAGGGTGGACGACACAGCGAGCGCACAACGAGTCACAAGAAGCTTACCGTCTGGCCCCGTGCTGCTGCGGGCCGGCCACCCCGCGGCACTCGATTCTCGTGCGCGTTATGGACCTCGAGGCGGACAAGGCCACCCCGACGTGGAGCTTCGTCGTGCCGCTGCTTTTCATGCGTATACACGCAGATGGATCTTCTTCTTCTTCTTCTTCTTCTTCGAGCGATGGAAGTGGTGGATGGGCGGACGAGACGTTCAGGCAGCTGCTGGGCCGCGTAAAGGGACTCCTGTGCCGCGAGGAGGGCCTGGAGATCGCGCCCGGCGACTTGGCCCACTACACGCGATTCACGAGCCCCGAGGGCGACATCTACCTGCTGGATTCCTCCGTGCGCCACTGCCTGCAGACGCACGAGCTGCACTTGGTCACGGACCAGCACCTCAAGAGGAAGAGAGACGCAGATGCGACACAAGCTCAACAATCAGACCTCCCGCTACGCGAGGCAGAACCACTAGCGAAGAGAAAAGGGGTACGTGCGCTCTCTGCCATTTTTATAAATAGATAATAATCTTAATGATTACATTAATATGAATATATAATATTTGATTCTGAAAGTCATCAGCTATTTAAATAAATAAAATAGAAATATAAATGAATTATTTGTTACTTGTGCTGGTGCAGACGTCTGAGGAGACTGCCACTGATGAGTGGCCCGACCCACCTTCCACGAGGAAGGACATGTGCCCGGGATGGCCGCCATCCCAGCTCCTGCGCCCTCAGCCTCATCCTTCGACATCTTCTTCCTCCCCTGCCCTACCTTCTTACTCTCCTGCCGTGGCCTTCACGTCTGCCGCTGCCACTTCGCTCCCGGCCAGCGCCAAGGATCTGGCGCAGGTCTCGCCACACAGCCTTACGGCCCAGAAGAACGTCACTATGGATACATTTCTTAATGAACTGATGTCGGAGATCAAGTCGCCTCTGACCCCGACTACTTCATCACCGACTTCTTCATCGCCATCGCCGTATTCATCCCCAGCGCCTACGTCACCATCACCACCGAAGCCGTACACTCCGTCTTCACCGATACCGCTTTCATTGCTTCCGCGGAGGTCACCGACTCTACCACAGCTGCAGCCGCAACCGCAGCAGCGAGTCGTTTCCTCCCCGCCCTCCGCGCAATCGCGCAGGTACATGGACTTCGACTTGGCCGCGCAGGTCGAGGCCCAGCAGAGGATGTTCGCGGAGAAGCTGCCCGAACTCGACCTGGCCAAGAACGAGCTACAGTGCTACTTTCAGACCCGACACGGACCGCGAGTGGTGCCAGAGTACGTTTTGGATCGAAACGATGCATCGGTGCGCACCCTCACAGTCCCCGTTTTCCGAATTCGACCGTCGCACTCACTTTTCGACCGTTACGGGCCGTCAGGGATTCTGGGTGTCGCTCGACATCAGCAAGATCGACGACGGGCGCGGCATAGTGGGGCGCGGTATGGCCGCCAAGAAGAAGGATGCCGAAAAGCTTGTACAGCCAACCAACACCCGTCGAACGTTCCTGCTGGACTGTGTTCTCACTCCGGCTCTCTTTTCCTCTTTCTTTGAACACACTCCACGCCACCAACAGGCAGCCTTGGACGCGCTGGCCAAGCTTCAGGAGCAGGGAGGCTTCCCGATGGCCGCCGAGGAGCCCATCGAATTCGGCATGAACCCAAAGAGTAAGCGACACCCGCCATGATCACCTGATTCCTTGCGCACGCTGACTAACATATCTATCGATATCTCTCTCCCGTCCCTCGACAGCCAAACTCAACGAGGTATTTCACAGCGTATGGCGAACGAGCCCGACGTATACATTCCACACAGACCCGACCACGGTACATTCCACACGCAGCGTGACACATGCATGTGCAGCGCTGACGCTCACACAAACGACACGACACGACACACTTTTTTGTCTCTGTAGGGACACTTCACGGCAGAGGTGTGCGTGGGCAACCAGGTGCTAAGGGCCACGGGCATGTCCAAGGCCAAGGCCTCCGCCGACGTGGCCGAGAAGGCGCTGCGCTACATCAGGGACAGCCAGCTCCTCACGCGATTCTAGCCTCAAGTTTGAAGAAGCCCGACGAGGGAGCTGGTCTTCACATCGGCCTTCTTCACACTTGAGACTAGAATCGCGTTGACGTTCCCCTCCCTTAATATTTAATGTCGACAGAGAAAATGTCAGGAAATGCACGTCTCCAAAAACGCAGCGATTGCTTGTGATTGATCACAAGATGGACGCAAGACGATCGGGCGGCGGTGGAGGAGGGGGAGGAGGGGGATACAGGAAGAGGAAGAAGATCAGCAACCCGGAGAGGAAGCTGAAGAAGAAGCAGAACAAACGCGCGGCACAGCGGAGGAAGATGGCGCGATTGGACAATCTCCTTGCCGATGCTGCCGATGCGGGGGCACCCATCTATGCCAAGCCTGAATCGAAGCCAAAGCTTAAGAACAATCAGAAGCTGGAGAAGCAATTCGTGTACGTTTCTCTCATCTCCGCTTCGCAATTAATCGCAGTCCGATTAGATTAACCTTTCAATAATTAATTTCCTTAATTCTGGATTAATTAATAATTATTTAATTATCTTTATTCGTCTCTTTGCAGTCTGGGTCTCGGTGAGACCACCTTCGTCGTGGAGGACAACGGTGAGGCCGAGCCTGCGGAGGAGCAGGCCGAGGAGGTCGCATCTGAAGCAGAGGAAGAGGAACAGGAAGAGAACGTGGAAGAAGCAGAGGAAGAAGAGGCTGCCGAAGAAGAGACCGAAGCAAAGAGCGAAGAGGAAGAGGAAGAGGAAGGAGCAGAGGGCAGTGAAGGCGAGGAGGAGGAGGATAACGGAGAGGAGGAGAGCGAAGACGAAGACGGAGACGGAGACGGCGAGGAATTGAACGAAGAGGAGTTGAAGAAGAAGCAGATCGCGGAGGCTCTCGCGCGACGCAGGAAATCGGCGGGAATGGTGCCGTACCTGCTCGAGCAGACGATCCTCCTCGTGGGCGAGGGCAACTTCTCATTTGCCAGCGCGCTTGCCACCACTCTCCGCGCCGGTACGGCCGCCTGCTGTGCTCGATTGCTCACTTGTTCTTCCTCAATCAGTTGCTCACTTGTTCCTCCTTGGTTGGTTGGGTGTGTGGGTACATGGGCATGTGGGCGTGGCCACAGGCACCAACATTGTCGCCACCTCGCTCGACACCTTCGAGGAGTGCAAGCAGAAGTACAACGACGTCGTGGAACACATCCGCGCTTTCGAGAAGGTCGGCGGGACTGTCCTGCACAAGGTATGCTTCAACACCGATTCGCGCGCGAAGCTCCTCAGCCTGACACGTCAGCTCCCCGTCTCACAACCAACTTTGTTGCTCCAGGTGGACGGCACAGACTTGGATGGTTGCAAGGCCATCAGAAACAAGAAGTTTGACGTTATCGTATTCAATTTCCCTCATGCCGGTACCACCACCACCACCACCACCACCACCACCACCACCACCACCACCACCACCACCACCACCACC